>JAHHFK020001334.1:0-284473 GCA_024533555.2 Aedes koreicus
AAAATAGGAATATCCGAACACGCAGTTATGAATGACTTGTACTTAAACGTACACTTTTGGTTCTGTTTTACTGATGTGAAGGTTAATTTAATGTTGTTGACCCTTTTCAAATGTTAGTCTAGATGATTATTGTTTTTTACCAAATGTTCAATACATTCAATTCTTTATGGCTGCCAACTTTTATGGTATCCTATAGAGGTGTTGAAGACCATAACTAGACGAGTTTGCGTGATACACGGTAAAAATAGGACATGAAAAAGTTGTTGTTAGAAAAAAAAAATTTCTTAAAAGTCCATCTTGCGATGATGTATGGCGAACTTTAAGACAATTATATTGCCTTTATTAAAAAAAATTGCGTCCAATTCTGCGATAGTCATTTTTTACAAATTGACTTTAAATTTTAAAATATTTTTTAGTGTGAACGAATCGATTTTACAATTTTTAAAATACTTTTCATAAAAGTAAAGACAATTTTCTAAAAGTTAGCCATACATTTCGTTTTTGTAAGTCTTTTCCTTTAAGAGTTATGGTGATTTGAAAAAAATCTATCAACAAACTTAAGCCCTTTTCAAATGGTAGCCTACATAAATTTTGAAAAACAAAGTATGCAACGTTGCTCGATAAGACATAGTCTACACACCCACAAAGTTTCATTGGATTCTGAGTGGGTGCTGCCAAACACTGGATGAGTTGGCGTGAAACTCTTCATATATTCTTCAGAAAAGTTGTAGATGAGAAAAAGTTAAGCAACTTTTGTTGCACAAATTTTTCTGTAGCTTTTGAAATGACCGAATTAGAGCAATTTTTCCTACGTAGCTTAGGGTGTCCCTATAAACATTAGTTATTTTTCTCTAACTATTTTATTTTCAATTTTTCAGCAAAGCTGTGTTCCCATTGATTCTAGGTTATTTTTTTAAATTTATTAAAACACATTTGAAAAGGGCTTAATTTTATGAGAAAATCGTAAATAACTCGCTAACGGTAAAAAATATGGGCAAGATTTATAGGTCAAAAGTTACATCTTTTTAAGTTCTAAAAACCATCTGGAGACAGGGACACCTTAAGTTATCTAAGGAAAATTGTCCTGATGAAGGTTTCTACTTCCGATATTATTTATGAGTTATTTCACTATTGGATTTTTTGCTGTTTGATCATTGTAGCTTAACGGTTTTCAGTTAAAAGTTCTGTTTCGTAGTTAGTGTTCGATTTTCTCATAAAATTGCGCCCTTTTCAACCTGAATTTTCATCTTTAATAAATTCATAATTTTTCATTCACTACTTCAAAAACTACAGACACCACCTACGACAAAACAATAAGACCTCCTTTTGATATCCATAGTTTAGGCCATGTTGATGAGTGTGAATTACAATCTATAGTATACTGATATTCAAATGACCCGTGCATCAATAATCAAAATTCATATCCTCAAATTCGAGCATCCTTTGTGGAAATCAAAAAGTGGTCTTATGGTTTTGCCGTATGCGGTGTCTGTAACTTTTAAAGGGGTGAATGAAAAATGATGGATTTAATGCAAATGAGAATGTAGGCTACTTCTGGACCACAGCCGAAATTTCAGCTGAATTGGTTCTCGAGAAAATGAAAGGCAAGCCCTCTAACATGACCATTTTGTATGAAAATCAGGCTTTGGTCTTATTGTATTGTCCGTCTCTGTATGCAATAAATCTACCCTTTCAAATGCACTTGAGAAATATTTTTTCTGTCGGCCCCAATCAGAGGGATCAACATATGAAAAGTCCTATTATTTTTACAAAAACAATAATAATTTTTGTTTGACATACGATAGCGACGATTTCAGTACATCAAAAGTTGTATCTTTTATTGTTCTAGAATCAATGGCAACACAGCGCTTTCCTAAAAAATTTGAAATTAAATAGTTAGAGCAAAATAATTAATTTTTATGGGGACACCCTAAGCTACGTAGTAAAAATTGCTCTAATTCGGTAATTTCAAAAGCTACAGAAAAATGTGTTCAACCAAAGTTGCTTAAAATTTTCTCATCTACAACATTTCTGAAGAATATATGCCTTTATGTCTGCAAATAAAAACGTTAGATTTCCGATTTCTATGAAAACGAGGACCACCCTAGTTTTCATCCATACCAAAAGAAGGGCCTTATTATTAGAAACAACTTTGTAGGAGATAACTTTGCTCCAAAGCTTCAAATTTAGGCTGAAAACGTATCTTTTCTGCTAAATTCGCATTCTGGACCACTGTGCAACGGCTAGCAACCAACATAATTTCTGATGGTCGTGTATGTTATTGTTATGTGTACCTTATTTTTATTAATAACGGGTATTTGAAATACCCTAAACAGAACATAAAGATACAGCAGCAATCCATTACGGCGACCTAAATTGTGAGATTTTTTCAAATTGCGGTTCTTGTAGTTTTAATATTTTTTTAGTGTGTGTATATATCATCCAGTACTTACTACTTCCTCAAGGTATACCACAACTTTTCCTCTTCAGCAAACCATGTGAACATCCTCCAGATCACTACTGTGACCTAGATTTTTCGAATGATGAAGATTATGATTAGTAAATAAAGTCTGTGCGCGTCTGCGTTAACTTTTTGCATGTCAATTTTCATTGTAGACATAGCTATAACTTTAACAAAAAAGAAACAAGTTTAATACCTCAATAACTCACTATTTGTTTTTCTTTGCTTAATATATCCAAAAATATACTGAACAAATTCTCTGTGGTATTTCCCAGTAAAACTTTTGAAAAATAAGCATTTTAAATATTTACTTCAAGAGAGATTTAAAGCTATTCTAAAGTATCTCTACTCTTTAATTGTTTCCTATTGTAAGTTTCCTAAAATACACATTATTTAACAACATTCGATGTTTGTCAAATTATGTATTGTATTTTTGGGCAAGCATCAACAATCAAACTCAGTACGCAGGGAAGCCGAGACATTTTTCGTCGTTGAGTGTATTTGGGAAACTTCTGATCTCTTTGATAGTTTAATTTGCAGAGCTCTCTATGTTTCGAGACATCCAAATTCTGAACTCTTGTTTCAGGTGTTCAAGCGTTTTGTTGTTGAGCATAAACCAACCTATATGGTTTCTGCCCTGCCGTATTTTTGCACCGAATGAATTACTCTCATCCTTAAAGCTCTACCAGGTGATAAATGTCTTCTTTTCTTCTCGAAATAATAATTATTGAAATAATTTATTGCACCTTAAATGCATTCATCTAAACCACTATGTGGACACAGCGGGACAAAGTGTAGTAACAGCATGCACCATCTTTACCGTCAGCGAAAGGTGTACAAAGTACCACTCTTCTGCTCGTTTAACAACCGCCCAATGTAATAAAAGAAGGTTCCGAACTAAAAAAAAAAAACGAAATTAATGTGCGATTAAAAAGCACTTAAAATTATTTATTGCCCCGTTTTGTGTGAGCGCCTCGCTGGAATTCCACCACCTAGTGGCGTTCTCTTTAGCTATATCTCAGCTCGCTCGAAGAAACCTCAGAAAAACGAATAAATCTTCCCTCTTCCTTCCTAAAATTCGCGGTGCAAACAATACGGTCGATAATTGTGTGTCACCTAGTGACGATGATGACGCGCCGAAAAGAATGGCTAATTTCTGAAAATCTCAAATTACCGCGGTCTTCAAAAAAAAAAAAAATCCCGATCGGAAACACGTTCGTCTCACCACCGAGAAATCACACAGTCCGCCGATGGCTTCCGGGTAATGGGAATTTAATTTGGCAGGATTTTCTCATTAATCCTGCCATTCATCCTTCCATCCATCCATCACCTGGTTGCATCACTCGACTGACTGACGGTGGTCGTCTGCGAGTCTCAATTTTCTCACACAAACTTCAGACCGACCGACCGACCGACCGACCAACCAGACAAGGCCTACCGGTTTGCCAAAAAGAAACCGGAAATAAATATTTTGGTTAACCTTGAACGGATTGTGTGGGGAAGCGGTTTGGCATTGCAGTTTTGATCCTTCGTGTCATCTGGGAAGAGTTTCTTCAGTTTAATTGATTTTTTTGTGGAAGCCATTGTGTTGCGCTTTCTAGGTAGAACGAGGGAAACAGAATCCTTTCGATTTCTTCGAAAAATCCTCTGTTTGAACAGATGATTTTCATAATCCTTTTTTGTGCAATGCTTTTTGACTGTAATATAAAGAATGTGACATCTTCCTCGGAGAAAGCACATTTGAGCATTTTTCAAATCACTGATTTTTTTTTCACAAAACAGAAAAAAAGGGATCTAGGGCGAAACAGCGTTTATCATTGTCCTCTTAAGCGATCTTTTAATTTTTTTACGATGCTATACATCTTAATAGCTTTTTACTAAATTCGGAGCTGCCTCCGAGTCCAACCTAAATACATAAATTGAAAAGTGTGTCTCTCTTATTTTGAAAAAGCAGAAATTTCAACAACGGAGGTCTGTTTTATTTGATTTTGATTGGTCCCAAACCTTTCCTTCTCTTTTCATTCACAGACAAAAAAGGGTTCTCGAAAATAAAAACGGATCGTGAACTAGTTCACGTTTTCAGGATTTTTTCATTTAAACGTTATTTAGTTCATGATTACGTGACTCAGTTCACGGTGTATTTTTGCTTTTTCTAGAATTCATTACTGCAGTTCACGGATCTGGGTGCGGATTTTTTTCCGTGTTCATATTTTTGACTGAATTTAGATCACATTCATGGAAATTTCATTTACCGTACTGGACCTGGATGTCCCGTCAAAAAATTAAAAAAATCTCAATGTTTTCAGACGTGTTTTGGACACGAATCGAATTTGCGAGATGGCAAACCATTATGAAGAAGAAGACGTGTGGTGAAGAATGTACAAGCCATAAACAGAAGCGATTGGTCTTTAAGTACAACAATTATGCGTATTATTATTATAAATTAAAACAGTAGACTGTAATGCAAATGTTGGAAAATCGCTTTGAAGAGTTAAAAAACGTTTCCAAACAGAATAAGCTGGAGCAAAACTTAATTTATGAACGTCTTCACGGAAAACGATTTGTGATGAATGTTTTTTTTTTAAACATAAAAGCATCACTTAATAGACGTTATACGGCTCCATAGAGTTCTTATGAACATTTGAACCATACAGAAAAATGCATTGAAAAAGGCGAATACATTTAATAGATTCTGTTATAATTTTCAGACATTTCGTTAACACTGCAAGATCAAAGTAAATTATTGGTTTACTAAATACAGGGTGCGCCCCAAAATAATGAAAAAAAAAAAAACTTTTAAACCTTCATATATGGAACATATAATCCCTTTTGTTTTTGACTACAATAATGTTTGCGTTCTCATATATCATTTTATATTCGAGGGCTGTATGATACCCGTGTTTAACGGCTGATGGCATCACTCACGCATAATATGTATGGCATCATTTAACGCCAGCTTTAAAACAATAGCTGTCAAAATTTCAATCGAGTAGTTTTGTTCTGATAGCTGTTGAAAGTTGTTAAGTTCGCTTTTGTTTGCAACCATGGAGAAAGTGCAATATCGATCAGTGTTTCGCTTTCTTTTTTTTTTGTTTTTGATAGGAAGACGTGTGAGAAAATCAAAGTGAGGTTGAATGCCGTTTATAAGTACCATGCACCTTCGATGACTACCATCAGATATTGGTTTAATGAATTCAGCGTGGCCGAACATCCGTTTTTGATGAAGAGCGTCCAAGCCGTCCGCTTGAAGTGACAACGGAGGATATGGTTAACAAAATTTATGATATCGTGTTAGCAGATAGCCGGGCGACGATTAGAGAGATTGCTGACACTGTAGACTTCTCAATTGAACGCATTCAAAATATCCTTCACGAAAAATTAGGCATGAGAAAGCTACCGGCGATATGAGTGCCGCGTTTGCTCACAGAGGAGCAAACCCGGAATCGCATGGCAACTTCAGAGCACTGTTTGGACATTTTTAATCGCAATCCGAAAGAGTTTCTGTGGCGTTTCGTGACTGCTGACGAAACGTGGATCCATCACTACACGTCTGAAATGAAAGAACCGTCAAAACAGTGGACTTCAACCGGCAAACCTGCTCCAAGGAAGGCGAAAACGGTTCCATCGGCCGGCAAAGTCATGGGCATCATTTTTTGGGTTTCGCGATGATCTATACCGACTATTTGGAGAAGGGAAGGACAATCCCAGGGCAGTACTACGCTGATTTATTGGACCAACTCTGTGTAGAATAGAAGAGAAAAAAAGAATGCAATTGGGGAAGAAAAAAGTGCCTTTCCATAATGACAACGCACCAGTTCACTCATCAGCAATCGCCACAACAAAACTGGGCGAATTACGCTACGTATTACCGCCTCATCCACCGTATTCTCCAGATATTACCCCATGCGATTTTTTTTTGTTTACAAACATGAAAAACTGGCTTGACGGAAAGCGATTCACGTCAAACGAGGAAGTCACTGCCGCAACACAGGCCAATTTTTCAGGAATTCTACAATTCATTTACTTGGGATGGTTTGAAAAAATTGGAATATCGCTGGACTAAGTTGAAAGGGGACTATATTGAGAAATAAATTTAAAAAACGTAAAAAACAAATGCGTTTTCTTGTCTAACACAGGTACTTATCAAACAGCCGTCGTACACACAGCAGTGAAGTTATTTTCGTAAAAGTGGCCAACATTTATGTCAAGTAAATCGTCTCCAGCTAGCTACTTTCTCAAATGCCTTGTAAACCGAAGTTACCTAAGCGTTAAAATTGAGCATCAGCATGATTGGCCGCCCGAGGTTGCTACTCCGTTATCAGCTGTAATTACACAGAGAATCAAAAGATGGGGCTTGGGACTAACAAATATCCTCAATGTGTAATAACTAGTGACCCCAAACTAAGGCAATACCGGCGCCGGCCTCACTTGAATGCAGGTCAAATAATGAAAGGGTTGGACTGTGTCGACGTGAAACCCACTTTATTAAAAACCGAGAAATCTTCTCCACTTTCACGAGGAATCACTGCGATTTTGGACAAAAGGATTGGGTTGGTGGCAGGGTTCATTATGGTAAACAATACGCTGATTTCTTGTTTACCTTTGTTTGATGATAATTTAGTTGTTTTTAAGGAGATGCAAAAAAATACACTTCGATGTAAGTACCGATTTAAACCAACAGTACGGATGCTGTTTGGATGGCTCACAAAGTGTGAGAGTGGTTTACATCATTGGAAAAACAAAAACTATTTTAGCTTCGCCTAATAGTCAATTTTAACCGATTTAAATCAACAGCAAGGATGCCACTCACGAATTGTGATGGTGGTTTGCCTCATTGGGAAAATAAAAGAAAATACCGCTTGAGAGCCGATTTGAACCGATTAAAACCAACAATAAGGATGCTGTTGGGGCCACTCTCCAATTGTGATGGTAGTTCATTTCATTAGGAAAACAATAAGGAAAAAATAACACGTGAGAGCCAATTCGAACCGATTTTCAATGTGTGATAGTGGTTTAAAGGGTGTTTCGATCAAAATGTGGTCGACTTAAACTTGACGCATTTCCTTTCATCGTACATTGAAAAAAAATTACACACCCCTCATTTTGAAGATGTGGGCGTGTAGCATCGTGCCTCTATTTTGATTTTTAAATTAGCACTTCAGTTATCAAAATGTCGTTGAAGGAAGAGAAGCATCGCATCAAAATTTTGCACGTGCATGGCGAAAATCCAAACTACTCTCACGCCAAGTTGGCGAAATTGTTGAATGTGGCTAAATGAACTGTTATTTTTTTTTGTTGGGGCGTAGAACCACTGCGTCCACTGAGTTGAACTTTTGTGGTATACCCCTGTTTACTATTCTAATACGCATCTTAAAGCTAGATCACCATTTGTCAACTGACCAGCCTTAGACGCGTCTCCCAGTCAGGCAAAATTGAGTTCATAAAACCCACCACCTTTCCAGGATTTGCAGTCCAAATATCTTTGGGTTGCATAAAGCCACTGTACAGAAATTTAAGTCTGCTCTTGTACAAAGCATCACAACTGCAAAGCAGATGTTCCGAGATTTCACGTTCCATGTTACAGAAACGACAGATATCATTCTGAACCTGGCCAATGTTTTTCAAATGATATCTATTCGGGCAATGTCCGGTTACTAGGCCATTATAGGTACAAAGAACTCTCTTATTGGGCTCCAGAAGCTTTTGATTTATTGTAACATTTGGAATTATAAACCTTTTCGCTTGAAAACACTTAGTGGTGACCAACCAATTGGTCATCACCCTTTGCTCTTCCCAAGATTTTAGTTCCATTTTTATGGCACAGTATGATATACCGCAGAATGGTTCTGGGCCAATAAACTGTGCATTTGAACCTTGTTTAGCAAGCTCGTCTGCCCTTTCAATGCCTTCAATGCCACAGTGTCCCGAAACCCAGAAAAAATTTACCGAGTTCTCTTGGCACACCTTTCGCAGTGAAAGAATGCATTCCCAGACAAGTTTGGATGTACAATTATATATGTCAACGCTTTGAGTGCCGCTTGGCTGTCTGTAAAAATACAAATATTTGCATGTCTATATTTCCTCTTCAGGCAAACGTTAACACATTTTATTATAGCAAAGATCTCCGCTTGGAAAACCGTTGGATAGTTTCCCATCGCCACTGAGATTTCTACCCCAGGGCCGAAGATTCCTGCTCCAATTTTTGTTCCAATTTTTGAGCCATCTGTGAAGAATTTTATGGAGCCATGACGAACAGTGGGACCTCCGACTTCCCAATCTATACGTGACGTTTCACATATGTTGTAAGGGATGACATGGTTTTCCACAGGTTTCATCCAGTCTCCATTCATATACATCACTGGCCCATTTTGAAAGCTTTGTGAAATACTCAGGTGACCGACTAAGTCACCAGACAGGAATGTTTTCAGCCGTTTAAGTCTAAACATACTCTTTTCCGCTTCTGGTTGCACGTATTCATGCAAAGGCAGCAGATTTAGCTCCCGTTATAGCAATGGATACTAGCCGTTGAAGTTTTGTAAGCTTTTTCTGTGCAGTAGCCTCTTTTGGTTTTGGCCACCACACAAGAGAAGCAAACGTTACTTTTGGACGTATTATGGATGTATAAATCCACATTATCATTTTTGGTCTTAGACCCCATTTTCTGACAAATGTTTTTGAGTATATCCAGAAAGCACCGGTTGCCTTACCGATCACACACTCAAGATGAGCATTCCAGTTCAATGGCAGATATTTTCAAGCACATCAAACTGTCAAAGTTCGTGAAGAAATATCTGGTGTGACAGGCCATCTGTATCTGTGGTTTGAAGAGCAACGTTTACATTGCGACCGGAACCGTCAACCAGCAAATTTATCTGAGCGAGTGCCCATAAAACTGTTTACTGCCTTTTCTGAAGCGACACAATTGTTCCGTTCTATTTTGGCCGAATTTGGCATCTTGCAATTACGGAAAAAAGGCCATGGAGTGAAATGCTGCCAACAACGTTTAAGTAGTGCCCAAGGACAAGAACCCTCCAAACACGCCAGAGCTCCGCCCAATCGAACAATATTGGGTCATCGTCAAGCGGAACCTTGAGAAGGCTCAAAACGCTGTTGTGAGCGAGAAACAGTTCAAGGCAAACTGGCGTTCTGCGGCGAATAAACTGGACAAGGAGACTGTACAAAATCTTATGGCAGGTGTTAAACGAAAGACCCGGCAATTCGCATTCAGTAAAAAGGAAGCTTAGCTGAATATATCTCCTGTATTCTGTATTAACTGAACTTGAAAAAGAAAAAGAATTTGACTTATTAATAAAAACGTTGATCGACTCACACACATTACTGTTTGACCAAATTTTGATCGGAACACCCTTTACTTCATTCCTGAAACAAAAATTATAATATTAAATAACCTAATAATAAATTTCAAACGAAATGAACCTTCAGTAAGGCTGCTGTTGGGGCCACCCATGAATTCTGATGGTGGTTTACCGTATTGGGAATACAAGAAGAAGAAATTAACGCCTGAGATTCGATTTCAATCTATTTAAACAAACTATAAGGATACTATTGTTGGTGATTTTCATCAATGAGAAACCAAACAATTTTTAAACTTCGCGTTATAGTCGATTTGAACCAATTTAAACCAACAGCTGTTGTTGCCTCTTCTATATGGTGATGGTGGTTTACTGCGTTTAGGAAACAAAAAGAAAAAAATATAGCTATAAACCGATTTAAACCAACACTTAGGATGCTGTTGTGGTCATTCACAAAGTGTGCTTGTGGTTTACTTCATCGGGGAAACAAACATTTTTTTAAGTACACTTGAGAGCCAATTCGAACCGTTTCAAATCAACAATAAGAATGCTATTGGGGCCACTCACAAAATGTGATACTGGCTTACATCATCGGGAAATCGAATAGCCACGCCTGATAGTCGATTTGAACTTATTCAAATCTACAATATGGTTGGACAAAGAATCATTTCTGATGGCGGACGCAATGTACTGTCGGAATGTGAGCACCCCTGTTTCTACGCAGGCTTTGACCCCCCGGGGGTTGATGGGAGTTGGCCTGAAGTGATCCGGAGGTCTGTATTGTATACCGGGGCCAGTTTCTCCTACGTCATCGGTCTGACGAGGCTGGCGACGTTATGCTGATGTTGACGATGGCTGCAGCAACTCTAAACTTGATTGCCGGTTGCAGTTTGGGTGTCGTCCAGTGTCCGGTGGCTTTTGCCGCAAATATTTGTCCTATACCCAATGATTTCGTTATCTGCAATCCGCTCAAACAATCGCAATGCTTTGTGATATAGTGGACGGAATATTACAATTCGAGATAACTCAATTCAGACGTCTTTCAAATTTGGCAGATCGACAGGCAATTGGTGTTTAAATCTGGTACCTCATAGCAAGATGCATAGAGGAGGGTCGGAAGATTCGATGAGCTACCTCCCCAACACCAACAGCAACCTCCACTGTAATGGATAATGTCTCGGGCAGCCGAGGCCGTCCTGGTGCGGACGTCTTCGGCCCACCGGTACCATGGATTACCTCCCTCCAGAGGCAGGATAATCTATGATTCTTTCATTTATATTATAGGCTGTCTTTCTCGGTCTTTGCGGATGTCCCGACTCGTTGGACAGTGGCCATCTTGCAGTTTTTATCGATAATATGTGTCAGTTAAAAAAATAATCTGTTGTTTGTTTGAATGGATTGTTCTAATGTTCATTTCACATTTGGCTGTTGATAACCTGTGAGTTTGTTCATGTTTATATCAATTTATATATATATATATATATATATATATATATATATATATATATATATATGTATATATATATATATATATATATATATATATATATATATATATATATATATATATATGTATATATATATATATATATATATATATATATATATATATATATATATATATATATATATATATATATATATATATATATATATATATATATATATATATATATATATATATATATATATATATATATATATATATATATATATATATATATATATATATATATATATATATATATATATATATATATATATATATATATATATATATATATATATATATATATATATATATATATATATTATATATATATATATATATATGTATATATATATATATATATATATATATATCCATATATATATATATATATATATATATATATATATATATATATATATATATATATATACCATATATATATATATATATATATATATATATATATATATATATATATATATATATGTATATATATATATATATATATATATATATATATATATATATATATATATATATATATATATATATATATATATATATATATATATATATATATATATATATATATATATATATATATATATATATATATATATATATATATATATATATATATATATATATATATAACTGTCAGCCCGATCCACTATCAATGTGACAAATCAACACGTATTGTAGTACAATCACCGCCAGCGGAAAAAAAGGAAATCTCATTTACCGCACAAATCAAGGATTAGGGATTTGGGTGTACTCCGAGTGAGGAAAACGATATCTCACATACACCACACGCCGTTCGACTGACCCATTGCCATAGCAACTGAAGCCATTGCATCAGCGCCCTAGAGCTATCAAAACCGGACCAAACGGTCCTACACGTGACTTACATCTATTTTCAGAAAGTACTCATCGGAATCACTCCGACAGTAACTGCAGAACGTCCTGCAGTGCTCATAAAACGCATTATGTGACAGTTGGGCTGGGAGAGCAATAGCCGCCGGTGTTGCATTGGTTGGTGGTCGCCGGACGTCACCGTTTGTTATTACATATTATTTGAAATTACCCACACGGTGCTTTATGACGGCACGACAGACATTCGGCCCGTTGTCGATGGATCATCGGCTCAGCTTTTACAGCGTTGCGTTGAGTTATTTGTTTTTAGGATCATTAAAAGTCGACTTTTGGCGTGCTTCTTCCATGATGCGACTACCTACAGGTTGCGCAGTTAATTTAGGACAAATATTTTATGATTTTCGGCGATTTGCACGCACACAACATCCACTGAACTAGTTTTACGACTGGTCGATCGTTAAACCAGCGTCTGCCATATTTCTTGGTAGACGTGCGAAGTGATGTTTGGTCTACGGACGATGCAAAAATGTTTCACTTTTGGAACGCAAATTTTTTACGGGCGTCTGCTGCGTGACATCATCCGAATTATCCACGATAACCGCTGTCACCCCCGGAATTTTTCAGAAAACCAAACAGCTGGAACCATCATTAGATCATTAATTTCGGTTTACAAATCTGTCAATTACCTTTCACCTTAAAATGGACTCCAACGATATTTGCGAACATGAAATCCATCACATTTGGGACCGCACAATGCGTGTACGTTCCGGGCATCCCGGAGGCAAATAAAAACCAGCATAATTAACTCTTCGGAAGCAACGGCAACCGCACCCGAAAAACCAAAATCGAAAAAACAAAAACAGTTGAACCGCTCTGACGTAATTGCTGTATAAATAAAACACAACCGAAAATGGACACGCTGAGCTGAGGCAGTGAAAAGCCTCCTTCCTCTTCCTGGCGGCGAGTGACTGACCGCTACCCCATTTTTGGAAAATGATATCCTGCGGGTATCGTTTTGACAAAACAGCTCGGATTAATGAGTGAGAGAGACTGCATCCGTTCTGTTTCTGGTGCAGATTCGCTAATCCGGTTACTTTCCCCGTGGCACCCGGCCATGCTTTCTTTCCCTTTCAAAAACGGTTCGGACCGTGGCCTCAGCAGTTGCATCACCATTATAAACCGGCATGCGCAGCGTGATGCCATCGTAGTCAATAATAATTTCTCTACGATAAATCATCTCGCCGATTTAGGCACGAGGGCAGTAGAGCCTGCCAGGTAGGGTGCGTGGTTGATTGTAGCTGGCTGCTCGCGATGGTTTGTTTTTAGGAAGAAATTCAGTTCATCACGTGGATGACGGATTTTGGGCATGGTTGTTGCGGCTTACGATGCGTTGGAAATTGATAATGTTTGGTCGGTGGAATTGCGAGCGAAAGACCACTAGTAAGCGGTTGTAATTTTCCCGTCAATTACCTTGACTTGTTTGGTAATAATCAGATGCGTTATGCAAGCTAGATAGCTTTTTAATCCGGTTGACTTCCTCTGGCGGGGTTTTCTTGGAGAAGTAGGTTAATGTTTCCGTCGTGGATTTGAATGCACATTGCACAAGCGTAGCTCCTACCGATCCGAAAATGTTTTGACCAGCCCTACGGATAAGTCTCATTAGATTGGAGTTAATTTTCAATCAATTCAATTCAGAAAATGGTATGCAATTGTCCATCTGTACAAACTGATATATTAAAGTATAACCTTGTGCTTCAATGATTACCTTGATCCGTTTCGCGAAAGCATTTCAAGGGACACGTATCTCCTGTTCAGGATCTCATTTCATATTTTCTGCAAAGTTGCTTTGAATTTCTTTGAACGCCTATTGGTTTTGGGTTTTTAAACGTTTCTTCCATAATGCTTCAAATGGAAAAGTCCAATGGATTTACGTCTTGCGAAGAGACCGGCCATAATTCTTTAGGGGTAAAGTCTGGCAAATTGTTCTTGCACCAGGCCTGCGTAACTTTTGCTGAATATGAAGAGCCAGAATCCTGTTGGAAAACCAATGTGTGGCTTCCAAAAAAAGGTTGAAGCATTTTTCATCAGATGTCATTTCAAAACATTGTTGAGGTAGTAATGGGCATTGATTTTAACACCCTTTTCTATGAAAAGTAGAGGAAGTCAACTTTCCGACGATATACCTCCCCCAAACAATCACGGATATGTGATTTAAGAATCGTGAAACTACTCGGAATGATGTAAGGATCTCCTGGATCGATGCTGCATGGATTCTGTCATTTAAACTTTGTTGTAACACGAAATTTTTCTCGCCTGAAAGAGTCATCGCATCACCGTGTCGGCGAAGGAGCTCCCGACATCTAATGACTTTATTCTTTTTGTTTGCTTCCGTGTATTTTGCATGTTTTGTAAGGCCTGTAATCGAAAAAAAGGCACCATTTGTGTGTGGAGTAAATTGTATACATGTGCAAAATTTCATAACAATCGGTTCAGTGGTTACTGAGATATCATCGAACCAAGAAGAAAATCGCCGGATAATAGTGCGCGCCGTCATGGAAAATCCGACTGTGACCATGAGATGGATCGGAAGACAACTGGGAATCACCCATTCAACTGTGTCTCGGGTGGTAAAATCGTTTGAGGAGTCCCCGACGACCGAGCGGCGGGCTGGAAGAGAAAGAAAATCGAAGACAGCTGACGCTGTGAAATTTCAAGTGTAATTCACGACGCGGCTCTGAAGGGAAAGTGTTCCGCCTGGTTTTGTTCCGCAAACTATGAAACGAGCTGGGCTTCGTGTATTCAAGGTCCGCAAGGCACCGAACCGACGTGACCAACAAAACACGGCGGCCAAATCCCGCGTAAGGAAACTGTATCGAGAATGGTTAACGAAACCTATGTGTGTGGTTATGGATGACGAAACCTACATCAAGGCAGACGCAAAGCAGATACCAGGGCTGGAGTTCTACGTTGCCAGATTGCGGATGTTCCGGAAGACATAAGGAAGAAGAAAGTGGACAAATTCGCCAAAAAATACTTGCTCTGGCAGGCCATATGCCAACGCGGTAAACTGAGTAAAACGTACATCACAACGGATACCACCAACAGCGAAATTTACCGTACCGAGTGCCTCCAGAAGCGTATGTTGCCCTTCCTGTGGTCCCACGGAGACGAGACATTATTTTGGCCGGACCTGGCATCATGACATTACGCGCGATCGACGTTGGACTGGTACAGAGACAATAACGTTGTTTTTGTACCGAAAATCGCAAACCCCCCAAATTCACCAGAGATTCGTCCGGTGGAAAGATGTAGGGCCATAATAAAGCCCAAAGGTTCGAAAATCGTCCAAGATGTTTAAGAACGAGCTGGAGTTGAAAAAAGAATGGATGAAAGTGAACAAAAAGATCGGCTCCACCATTGCACAAAATGTAATGAGGGGAAAGGTGCGGGCTTTCAGCGATGGAAAGGAAATTTAATAAAGTAACTTTGCTGAAACATAATCCATATATATTAGTTCATTCCCTGAAAGTTTCAAGAAAATCCGAAATAAAATAATTTTTTGGCGAACACTTTTGTCTGGTGCATTTTTTTTCGAGTACATGCCTTATGCTCTGAATCTCAATTCTACTTATTTCTGAAGGTTTTACAGGATACGAATTTATTCACGTTCCGCTTACACCAATTTTGGAGTTAAAATACTACGAGAAAGACCAGGTTTTTTTTCTTGATTTCGATGATGCCTGACTTAATACATCTCCCTAATGTACCGAGATTTATTTCCTTGTAGCCGGCAACATCTGACAAATTTTCTTACCTTGCAACCTTACCTTACCTTACCTTGTCAACTGTAAAATTCGCTTGTAGTCCATTTTTCCTCGTTGCACTACTTATTGATGTCCTACTTTTACAGTATGAGCAAACATTGTGTATGTATATGAATGTATTAAATCTAACACCAATCGCCAGCAATGGTATTATGGAAGAAATCTGTTTGTAGCAATCCTTTAAGTGATCATTGAAAGCAACTTTAATCCAGGAACTAGAAAGTGATAGCTCTACTGCAGATCCAGCAATCAATTTCAGAATGTCTGGAGAGACACGCTCATTCCGAGGTTGCTTTCACATACAATAAGCCTCCCATGTAAACATTGCCGATGCTATTTGGATAAGGATAAGGAGATGTTAAATTTCCAAACCAGGCACGTATTTAGTATTTAGATTTTTATAATATATTTATAACCATATTGATCTCACCAATGGCTGCCTTCAAAATTACACTAGCTTTTTCAGTTGTAAAATTGAGAATCTTCGACGTTCTCACAGTATGAGCAAAAATTGTAACATATGTTTTAGCAACCAGCCACCAGAAGGCATTAACATGTATAGAGAGACTTCTATGCTGAAATAATAACTGCCTCAGTTATTTGGACAATTGCTCAACTTTTGCGATTGACGCCCTCGATCAGAGCATGTACAGTCGTTTACGGTACGTTTTTCTCAGTTTTTTTTTCACTTTCTCATCATTACCTTTTCATCCTTCGTCTCTTCTTTGGCCTTCCGAATTTCGCGCTTCATCATGGCCCAAGAGGTTTCGATCGGACGGAGTTGAGGACAATGAAGTGGGTTCATGTCATTCGGTACAAAGTTCGAACAATTAGTAGCATACTTTCTTGTACGGTTTGGGAGATGTGACATAAAGCCAAGACTGGCCAAAACAACGGTTTTGAATCTTTCTGTCTCAAAAATGGTCAAATCCGTTCATGTAGGCACTCATTTTTGTAAGACCGTTGCTTTCGGTCACGAAAGGTTCACTCCGTTTGCCAGAAGTGCATAAAGGGCGATGCGGTCAAAATTTGATCAATATCAACTTGACGTATTTCTTTCAATTTTGCATTTAAAAAACCTGAACACCCCTCATTTTGAAGGTGTGTGTGTGTAGAATGTTGCTCCTATTTTGATTTTGGAATTCACTCTTCAGTTGTCAAAATGCCGTCCAAGCAAGAAGAGCAGCGTATCAAAATTTTGCTCGCGCATCGCGAAAATCCGAGCTACTCGCACGCAAAGCTGGCAAAATCGCTAAAAGTTGCCAAATCAACCGTTACAAATGTAATTAAAGTGTTTGGGGAACGTTTGTCGACAGCCAGGAAGTCTGGATCGGGGGGAAATCGAAAACCGGAAGCCGCTGAGACGACAAAGAGAGTTGCCGGTAGTTTCAAGCGAAACCCTAACCTATCTCTCCGAGATGCCGCAAATAAGCTGGGTGTATCGTCTACAACCGTGCATCGAGCCAAAAAACGAGCCGGACTATCGACTTACAAGAAGGTAGTGACTCCAAATCGCGATGATAAACAAAATACGACGGCCAAAGCGCGATCCCGGAGGCTGTACACGACGATGCTGACGAAGTTTGACTGCGTGGTAATGGACGACGAAAACTACGTCAAAGCCGACTACAAGCAGCTTCCGGGACAGGAGTTTTATATGGCAAAAGGAAGGGGAAAGGTAGCAGATATTTTCAAGCACACGAAACTGTCAAAAACTGCTAAGGACGAGCAGCAGTTCAAGGCAAACTGGCTTTCTGCGGCGAAGAAGGTGGACAAGGTAGCTGTACAAAATCTGATGGCAGGGGTCAAGCGTAAGGCCCGGCAATTCGGATTTGGAAAAGCGGAAGCCTAACTGAATATTTTTCCTGAATTTTATACTAATTGAACTTGAAAAAGAAATTTAATTTGATTTTTTAAATAAACGATTTCACCGATTTACACGCGTTTTCCCTTGACCAAATTTTGACCGTATCACCCTTTATAGCCTTAAAAATCAGGTAGTTCGAAGCGAATTTCCATAGCTTCTTCATGTTGAAATGGCTATCCACAGTAAACTAGTTCTTACCCGTGAAATATTACTGTCCTTGCAACTGGTTCAAAAACTATCAATGCAGGAGCACCGGTATTTGGTTAACAGCTTCTGTTGTGTCTCCGGGCACACATTTTGGCAACACTCTGCTAGCATTCGTCTCGATTTGGGAAATTTTGCATCTTGTAAGTTTTCAATTCGGATAATTCCTTGGTCCTGTGGACGACATTTTGCGAAATATCGAGTTTTTTAGCCAAGTCCCGCATCGAAATGTTCGGATTCCGCTTGAAATGAGCCATCAGTGCTCTCTCTTGGTGCTTCTGTGCGTTGCTCTCGGTTTTTGTCCAGCTTCTGTCTAATGGTCCACTTTTATTTGTTACTTTGGAGGACCCTTGAGATGGTCGAATGATGTTTTTTCATCAGTTTTCCCAAGACGCGATGCGACCATCTAGAATTTTGCATGTGTGTGAAGAAAATCCGTTTGCGAACGGATCGCTGATTTTCTTCAATCTCGAGAGGTTTCGGTCAAGTTTGTAAAACGTTACGCAAGAGATACGAAAGTGTAGCAATAATTATTGACTAACCCTTTAGGAGCTTACAGCTTACGCTTCGTGGGAGAAGCCATTCCAAACTAATCGACCCTTACATTTTATTGTCAAACTTTTCTTCCTGATTACAGACTTCTGTTTTTACTCCTCAACATTCTGTAATTTCCTTCATTTGTTAAAAGGGTGCAACCGTAATTCGAATCGATCATGAATTAGAACATTAATAGTTGTATTTTAGTAGGCTAATTTTATAAAAGATATTTTTTCCCTTGGACAGGTATCATGCGATATCTGAATTGCCTGTGGTAGTGTTATTGTCCCGTGTGGCATTTCGACAATTTTGATTTATTATGTACTAGTACTAAAGTTTGATATGCACTTTAAGAATATTATTCAAACAAGTGTTGTTAGTTATAGAAAAATCATAGACACGGTAAGTGATTTTTTCCTCCTTCAAATACGGACGCATAATTGCCCACTGTGAGTAATATTTGTCCTAGTGGGACAAATATGCGTCCTATTTTCTAGTGGGATAAATCGATTTGGCATTTTTTCCGAAATTGATTATTTGTAACATGGGACAATTATGCGTCCACCGGCAGTGAACAGGAGGAAGCTTTTGAAAGATTTCCTAAAGAATTCTTGAAAATATTGATAGTAAATATCAATAGATTTTCCCGAAGTCGGTCCAGAAGTAGTTCTTGAGTTCAAGAACACTTTTAGTTAGATGTAGAAAAAAAAAATAAAAAAATTTTTATGAAAACTGATGCATGGAGGAAAAGGGAGAGAAAGATTTAAAATTATTTCAACTCTACACTCAACTTTTAAATTTTTTAAAGATTTTGTTTGTGTTTTTTTTTTATTCTTTTTTTATCTTTTTTGATCCAGTTCGGGGAGGTCGGGGAGATTGGGTAGAGTGGGGCTATCGTTGCGTTCGTGGCGCTGCGGAAGAGGGAAGAAAACAATTTGAACGAGTTTACATAGTTAGTGATCCAGACCACCTAGTTAGTTCCAACCTTAAGTAAAGTTGTTTTGTAGCTCAAGGAATTCCGGAACGTGGAGAGTAGTGGAGAGTGTAGTTCGGAATTCGGTCTGTACGTGGCGCTAGTGCGCATGGAAAACAGAGTATTTTCTATGACTATATAGCGTGATCCCGACCACCAAGAAAGATCGAACCCTTGGGAAACTTGTTCATAAGAGTAAGAACTTTCGGAAGGTGGAAAGTGTGGTTCGGAATTCGATGACTACGCGGCGTTCGTGGGCATGTAAAACAGAGCATTATGAAACGATTTTATATTGTCATCTCTACCGCCTAGAAAGTTTGAACCTTCAGGAAAGTTGTTCATTAGGTCAAGAACTTTTGGAAAGGCGAGTGTACCCGAGCAAAGGATTATTCCAAATTGAAAACAAATTCTAATGCCTTGTTATCATTGTTAAATACATTATAATTGAGACTGAATAAACAGTCAAAACAACAGAATGAATAACAATAAAATACTCGTTGAATATCATAATAATAGCTGATTTTATTATTAATAAGAACATCTTGATAACAAATCCTGTATTTTAAGAAAATTTATTGAAATAGTTTCAAATTATGTTACCAATTTAAAATCGAACTCTCACGCTAATATCTAAAATATTTTGTTAATAAAAAGCTAAATTGCTTGTTAAAATATTGAATGCGTGGTAAGTCCTGAAAATGTAGGAATCACCCGAATGATGAAATGAATCAGTACTTAAAAGTATGGATTCATTTCAATACGAAGTGAACAAGATCTTCAAAGCGGGAAATCATAAGAATATTATGTGAGTCAGTACTGAATAACGTGAAAATAAAGTTAACAATGCTTGAAAAATTTGAAATCGATTCTTAAAGGTTCGAAACCACTTGAATATAACGTTAGTCGAACATTACAATTTTCAAATCACTAAAATATAGGTGAATTAGTCTTACACACATAGGTGAATTAGTGATTTAAACTTGAGAACAAAGTTAGTTAGTCATGAAAAGATTGGAATTACTTCAATGCAAAGTAATCAGCCTAGAAAAGCTTGAAATCACTTTAAGATCGGCCTTGTAAAGTTTGGAGTCACACATGTAAATATAAAGTGAGTCAACCTTAAATCACCTGAATACAAAGATGTTTAGCCTTCAAGAATCCGGAACCAGCACTGAAATGCTTCAAATTACGTGGATATGAATTATGTTAGAAAGCTGAGAACCACTTGAATTTGAACCGACTCGGCCCTAAAAAGATGCCATTTAAATGCGAAGTAAGACATGCTTGAGAAGTTTGGAATTACTTAAATGTGAAGTTAATTAGTCATGAAAAGCTTTAAAACATGTTAATATGTAGTGAATCAGCCGTACAGAGTTACATGAATATAAAGTGAGTCGATCTTGCCCTCGGATACTAAATTATTTAGTCCTCGAGAATTTCGAATCAGTCCTGAAATGCTTAAAATTACTCGAGTAAAAGATTAGAACCATTTAAATGCGAAGTGAGTTAGTCCTAAAAGTTTGGGAATTATTTAAAAGGGAATGATTCCTGCTGTACGAGGGGGGGGAATATTTGTGTGTTATGTGAGTGTGTCTCTTTTGAATAAAATAGTGTAAGGTTGGTATAATATTGTGAATTTATAGGGTACGGGACGGGTTTTAAGCAGTTTAGTCAGCCCCTGAGACATTTGATGAAGCTGTATGTAATCTATAATTAGAACTGCCAATATTTAGACATTAATCCCTCTGCTTACGTCTGGTCTATCGGAACATACCTTCAGCAACGAGCATTAGGCTCAGAAAATTTCATAGCCATGGAATAAAGTTCCCAATTGCAGGGACTTCTTAAACGCATGCGGATTGCTTTCCGATTAAAAAAATGTTTTCTTCAGCTCCTCAATCGGTACATAAACTAACAATATTGTATGAGTGCGATTCTGTGCATGTGTGCGAAGGCGAAATGAAATAGGCCGGTTGACGATTTGCTGCAAACGTCAATTTCCTCAACCCGCTCCTTCGTTTTACCCACCGCTCTCGAAAACAATCAACCAAAACATGTCGATTGCTACGACCACAAACTCGTCTCCTAGCAGGTTATGAGACAGACGTACACGACCAAACTTTTAGTTTGTCATTGATCTTTAGATTGGCAATGTGTATTTCTTATTTCATTTACTCTCACGCAAATGTTAGCCAAAGCGACTGTGACGACAAACGGGATGCTTCGTTTAAAAACAAACAAATGCAAGAGACAGCAGGCTTCACGTTACATTACCGGTGCGCTATATCCATGGTTAACAAAGAAGAGAGGAAACATGGGCTCTCTCAAAAGCAACAGTGATGCCATAGCTGCAGCTCAACAGCGAAGCATTATTTATCGTTGGGTACTATTGGACAGCTCCAAAACATATTTTTTATTGCAAATGATAGTGCCAGATGATGGACAATATAATCATAAGCATAGATCAACGTCCAATGGCTGGAAGACACATGAAATAAATAGCGATTTCAGATTGTCTAAATTTGTAATAAATTTAACTCAATGTTCAACATCACATTCTGGCAACAAGCCTAGTTGTGAGAGAGAGCTGATGAAGACATGCTCTCCGGTACACGCGATGCAAATGCAAAATACACAAAGGCAAAATTTGAGCGAACTTCTTCAGCAGGTCAGAAACTGATGGTTTCTAGATGATGTATTTTAAATCTTCAAAATGACAGTAATAAATTGGTAATCAATCATGATTCATACATCGAATCATTGGCCCAATAGATAAAGCTTATGATCGTATCATTAAAAATGAAATAATTTGGAAAATGTAGGAGTTATAGACCTATTTCCTAACAACTGATTAAAATAGTGACCCCATCTGTTGATTCTTCGTTATACCACAGCTGATCTGACAATAACGGAGTAGCAACCTCCGGCGATCAATGATGCTGATGCTCGCAAGTATGCTTTTCAATACATATTGGGTCCGTAAGACATGAGGCCCTTAACTTCAGGATACTTTGAAGTTTGTTTCAAATCAACTGCAAAAAATAATTATTCTTAAAGCTATACTCTAATCACGGCGGTAGACAACGAAGGGTTTGTTTTGTACATTCAAATGTGGTCGTGTTGATGATTCACTTATAATTATCACTGCTCTGCCCGCCACGGCCAAAGTGCACAGTGAGCAGATTTGATTCATAATTTGCAAAAGTACTAGCTTGATGCGAATAGCACAACTATGAAATTCCTTTCTAACCTTACTGTGCAACGCTGGAGTTTGCTGCGTTTATAAATAGAACAATCCTAAACAATCCGCGAGAAAACGCGAAAAGGAAAACAGTCAGTAATGATACAATTGTGTCTTGTTTAATAATATGAACCGGAGGTTGTCTCTACTTATAAATCGCAAATAAGACGTGTTTTCCCTCGTTCAGTAATCCAATTGTGCTGCATATTATAACACCTTATATAAAAAAGGACATCAGTAAAGAAGGCGCCTCTTTGAGTAGTGCTAAAATAGCACGCATATATGATGACGTCAACTCCTAATCATGCTGCCACTAACCTACTGGCTAAGTTAGTGGATACTTTGGCATACTAAGAAGATAAGTATGTCTCTAACTTTGGTTCTTATTCGTGCTTCAGTGCTAAACAAATTTAGAAGTTCGCACCACCATGAGAAAGATACACAATGAGGCTTCCTCAAGGACGTCTACTAGTTATAAGACGACGTAAACTAACTTTGCGATGATGTAACGCAATTAGTCAGTTGGAACGCTGTTCATGCTGCTGAAGGAAAAGTATACAATTGAACCAATTGATCACCGAGGTTGATCTAGTTCATTTATTTGCACATTAACCAACCCCGCCCCATCACCAATCCATTAAAAGTACTATCAATCCCAATGCGGGGCATCACCTTTAAACAATTCCAATCATCGCCGTATGCACTTGGCCAGGGAACATCTGTCGCGTGCCGGTAGCAATCAACCGTCAAACCATCATGATCCGAACCAGAAGAAAGCGCAAACAGAAAAATAAAAAATTAACGGTGGCAGCAACAACCACTCAGCTGTGTTGCATAATCCTTCCACCGGCTGACTGACAGGGCAGCGGAAAATTATCCGCTCAAAGAGCGAAATAAACAAACACGCGAACGAAAATGGGTGGAAACGGAGGCATTAAGGAAAGAAGCGAAACCGCATAATGACAAGCATTCGGCGTTTTTCTTTTTTTATCGATCATTTATTATCAATGTCAACTTGCATCGTTTTACATTCCTGGGGCTGTCCTAATGAACGAGCGTTAAAATTTGAAATAATTATCCCAAATATTTACGATTACTGGCGCTCGTTTGCTTTCCGTGGGTTTGAGTTCAAACGGGAGGGTAGGACGCGAACACATGTCGCACGAATAATGGTTACGGGGTGTTCGATTGATCTCTCATTAATCATAATCGGATTTCGGTTTGCTTTGGTGTCGGGGTCGGTAGACCGAAGAATTGCAATCTGCACATGTGCACGCGGTTTTAAAATTAATTAAGCACACTCAGATGTGATCAGAAGGAAATTCGATTATGAATGCAACAATGAAAATGATGCCAAATGGGGTTTCGCTCTGCTTGAATTTTAGAAAACGATTCTCTGAAGGGTGTTGCGAAGTTCGTTAATCAAAATCTTCAATCTATTTCCGGTTCGAGGGTTGCAAAAAAACAAAAGGAATGTTGCGAGAAATTTAGGAATAAAATAGCAATCGCCCAACGTGGGGCTCGAACCCACGACCCTGAGATTAAGAGTCTCATGCTCTACCGACTGAGCTAGCCGGGCTGTTGGTTTTGAATGAATCTGAAATGAAATGAGCTATGAACAATATTTCACAAACATTCAGCCACACAATGAAAAATTTTATAGTCAATTTTACCATTATTGGGGGTTAGGATGAATATGGCAGTATAGTGATTTTGAACCGACTATGGTCATGGTAAAAACGGCCATTAAAAATAGTTGATTCAACATTTACTATAATGTCGGAATAGTCCTTGTTACCATGACCATAGTCAAGAATGCCATGAACATGGTTCATTCGACCATTTTGATAGTTATTGTAACCACTATATGCAATAGTCATCTTGACCATGATTTACTTGTCGGTAAAACGATGGAATTTGTCATGTATATTTGTCTATCTTGTGCTGCGTCGTCATTCCATTTTTCCTTGATATGTAAGTTGTTGTTTGGTTGTTTCAGAGTCATGAAGGTCTTCCAGTGTTGTAAAATGTTTCTTCAATCTGTTATCCTTTCGTCTCATACTATTGTCTTGTTGAATAATGGTTTTGTTTGTAAACGTCGTTTGTTTATGCTTGAGTTCGTAAAGTTGTATTTTGTTCTTATTTATGTCACAAATTGAAAGTACTCACCAAATTCTGCAGGTGCGTTCAATTCCATACTTGATTACATGTGGCATACTCCTTCATATATGATGTTCATCTCCTTCATTCGATTCTCCTGATGATGATTCGTATGACCAGCCATTGTAGCATGGAAACTAAGTCCGACAGCAATGGGCTCTCCTCTCTGTTTGACTTGATCAAGCTTTGCTAACCACTGATTGTCTTCATCATGCCATTGTATGAAGGGCCAAAAAACGGGTTGGGTGGATCGATAGGCAACATCAATTATACGTATCCACAGGGATATAAAGAATCTACTTCCAGCAACAATTGGTCAAAAGAGCAAGCTATCTAACATGAGGATGCCCCAATGGTCGGGGAGAAGAGCCCACCCTCTTTTCACAAACTGTTAGCAATGGGGAGTTAGCATTTCCACTCTCACCATCCAGTCTGCTTCAGTTGGGTGCTCTGATGGTCCCTCTCAGTCCTCAGAATAAGCAGGAAATATTGATATAATTATGCATATAATCTCTTTCATTCGATTCTCCTTGCCTTAACCTTCGTGTTTTTCTTTTTTTTTTTGTTTTTTTTTTACGTTTCGTTCTTGAGTTAAACAGAGGCGCTTTATACACGGGATAATGTTGCAGCTAATGAAGGTGACATGGTATTCATTCTAGTAACACGCGCAGAAGATGATAGGATTCCGACCCTAACCATCCAGGGAGTTGAGAAGGTAATTGGTCGGTTAATAAACAACAAAGCTGCTGGTGTTGACCAACTCCCAAGCGAGCTATTAAAATATGGTCGAGAAGCACTGGCAAGGGCGCTGCACTGGGTAATTTCCAATATTTGGAAGGAAGAGTATTTACCGGAGAAATGGATAGAAGCTGGAATGCTGCAACTATCGAGCAATCACGCTGCTGAGCGCCACCTACAAGTCGCTCTCCCAAATTCTTTGCGCCACCTGTCACCAATTGCAAAGGAGTTCGTAGGGCAGTACCCAAGCGGTGCTCGGGCTGCTACGGATAAGATTTTCACGATTCGGCAAGTGCTGCAGAAATGTCGCAATTATAACCTGCCCACACATCATCGCTTCATCGTTTTCAAATCAGCTTTCGACACAATCGTTCGAGATGGCAGATCATGCACGAATATCGATTTCCAGAAAAACTGACCCGGTTGATTAAAGCAACGATGGATCGAGTGATGTGTGCCGTCCGAGTCTCAGGGATACTCCCAAGTCCGTTCGAATCTCGGAGCGGGTTACGGCAAGATGATGGGCTGTCGTGTTTTATGTCTAAAATTTCATTGGAGGGTGGGATTCGGCCACGTTTCGAATGATGGACAGCACTTCTCCGATGTCGTCACTGACTACAGTGTCGAAGCAGTGTTGCCGGATGAAGGTGTGCTCGACGAAGCCCCTCTTGAGGACTGCTGGAATAATATCAAAGCAGCCATCAACGACGCAGCTGATAACGTCGTCGGGTATGTTTAACAGAGCCCATGGAACGATTGGTTCGACGAGGAGTGTGGGAGGTCTTGGAGGAGAAGGACGCAGCGTGGGCTGTAATGCTACAGCACGAGACCCGGCATGAAGTGGACGTTATAGACCGTTATAGAACGTTATAGACGGAAGCGGCAACAACAGACTCGCCTATTCCGGAAAAAAACGCCGCCTGGAAACGGAGTGTGCGGAAATGGAGCAGCCACATCACAATCAAGCAACGCGGAAGTTGTATCAGAACGTGCTGCAGAAATGTGCAGGGTTAGGGATGGGTGCATTCTGACGGATGGATGGTGAAAGCAGCACTTCGACGAACACCTTAATGGTGCAAATGGCACAAGCGCAGTGGACCAAGGCAGTTAAAGAATGACGATGGGAACGAATCAGCTCCCGATGGAGGTTAAAGATACTATCCAACAGCTCAAGAATAACAAGGCGGCTGGCAGGGAGGTGTTGGAACTCATGAACTCATCAACATAGGCCCGGAGAAGCTGTCCATCTGTCTGCATCGGCTGATAGTCCGAATCTGGGAAACCGAATAGACTTGCTAGCTCTCTTGTAGCAGGGCCGAACATGTCCTGACCAATCAGGAAATGGAATGGATGCCACTCAAGCAAGAAGCCGTCGGGAGGAACAAGTCCCTAGCAGACAGGGAGCGTGCAATAACAACAAACTCTTCTAGCCCTGTAAAGGACGGATGAGATTTTGCAAGCCCGCAGTAGCTAGCACTCAATCAGCAATGTACCGTGGAATTGGAGTGCACAAACGTAAAGGATTGGAGGATATTGTCAGAAAAAAAAACCAATTTGAATTGCCTTAACTTATTAATTTTCCTATTGTTAAGGTGACTTGCTGCTCCGTGTATTTTTTTCCTATTTTTTATCTCTCTCTCTCTCTCTCTCTCTCTCGCAAACTTGCTTCGCTATTTCAAATTGATAAAACTCGATTGTTAGTGTATGAACATCGAATCGAACTCCATCTTGGAATTGGATTGCTCACAGCAAGTAAGAATACAAACTAATGTGATGGAATATTCAAAATCTAGTACAGATTCTGAGTTATATCAATTCTAAATTTTGAGGTTATGGCTGCCGTCGAGAATGTTTCAGCGTGTATGCCCTTAACGGGTTGAGATTAGGAATAAAACTGAATGAAAACACTTCTGGATGTGCCACTTTTATACCCTAGCCGTCGCTGTGTTTTCTCTTTTTTTTTTTGCCTGTTGGTCCTCCTTTTTTTGCCTGCCCAAAAGAACAAAAATAAGGTCTGTATCCGCAATAATCCGGACACCTCAAAACATGAAAAAAACCTAAATTTCGCGTTATATTTCCGTCGTAGTTGTTTATTTCAGATTCATGGGATGTGTTTTAACAATTTGTGAAGACAAAACATAGTTATTCGGTATTTGCATAACATTTTCGAATTAGGATTTGTACAGACTTTTCAGAAATCGTAGAAGCCGTCTTTGTCCAAATTTGCTCAATTTGATTCCTTGCTTCTTTCCAGAAAGCTTCCGCTTCATCAGAGCCCAATATCTTTCGATTGGTCGTAGCTCTGGGCAATTTGGCGGGTTTGAGGTTTTTGGTACAATGTTCACTTGATTTGCTTGGTACCACTGCATCACAGTTTTAACATAGTGGCATGATGCCAAATCGGGCCCGAACAAAGGTTTTTCTTTGTGACTTTTGATAAAGGGTAGCAATCGCTTCTGCAGACACTCTTTCTGATAGATCTCCTTGTTGATTGTGCCTGTAGTGACGAAAGATTTACTCCACTCTTTTGTCGCCACACAAGGTATTTTTTGGGAAATTTCGATGCCTTCTTCGTTCTGAAATGCTCAGCTGTAGCATTTCTCGCCATAGCAGAATAAAAAGCCAGCCCTGGAAGCTGCTTGAAATCTTCCAGGACATAAGTTTCATCGTCCATAACAACGCATGAAAACTTCGTCAAATATTCGCAGTACAAACGCCGAGCACGTGATTTTGCTGCCAAGTTCTGTTTGTTGTTGCGATTTGGAACTGTTTTTACTTTATACGACTTAAGTCTCAAACGTTGTTTTGATTTTTGGACAAAACCAGGCGACATCCCTATTTTACGAGCCACCGTTCGAATGGAGAGATTTGGGTTTTTCGTTAATATCCTTTTCACCTCTCGGTCTGTCATGGACCAATCAGCGCGTCCAATGTTTTTGTCACTTCTCGGTTTCCTCTCCACCGACAAACGTTCCGATAATGATTTGAGCACACCGTGAACCGTGGATTTAGGCAAATCCAATGTTCCCGTATTGACAAGTCAGGATTTGCCGTACGCCCGTACAAAATTCGCTCGCGCACTTGTTTTTCTTTCGTCGCCATCTTGAATACTAAACATGAAATGTAAACATCAATCATAGTCTTTTTCATCATAGATCATCATAGTCTTTTTCATCATCTTAGCTATACCACAGTGAAATTTTTCAATCCTACGTGCAATATTTCAAAAGTTACAATGATTTGAAGGTGTCCGGATTGATGTGGATACAGACCTTATGTCACTACTGCTCATTCACATTCACGTGGCTTAATAAAACAGCTATTGAAAGAGTGGAACCAAGGGGAGTGAGAACTATCGAGCGATCACAATTCTAGATGCCGCCTACAAAGTGTTATCCCAGATTATCTTCCGTCGTCTATCTTACCTTACTTTACCAATCAGACCAAGGCCGGTGTGGCCTCTGCTGTACATAGAAGTTGTCCATGGCTGTACTTTGCCATCCTCGCTGTCGGCGGAGGGTCCGCAGGTCGCCTTCTACTTGGTCGATCCACCTTGCTCGTTACGCGCCTCTTTTTCTTGTACCCGTCGGTTCGTTTTCGAGAAAAAAAATTTCACAGGGCTGTCGTCCGACAGTCTTACGACATGCCCAGCCCATCGTAGTCGACCGATTTTTGCGATGTGTACGATGGGAGGTTCTCCCAGAAACTGGTGCAATTGGTGGTTCATTCGCCTCCTCCACGTTCCGTCTTCCAGCTGCACTCCACCGTAGATCGTACGCAGCACCTTCCGTTCAAAGACACCAAGTTGGTCCTGCACTAGCAATGTTCATGTTTCGTGGCCGTAGAGAACTATCGGTCTAATTAATGGTTAACTTTGTAGTTCGGTGAACTTTTTTCGATCTTAGCGTCCTTCGGAGTTCAAAGTAGGCACGATTGCCAGCCATAATGCGCCTTTGTGTTTCTCTGCTGGTGTCGTCATCGGCGGTCACCAATGAGCCCAGATACACGAATTCGTCTACTACCTCGATTTCATCACTGTCGATCTGAACTCGTGGTAGGAGGCTAACCTTTTCTTCTCGTGAGCCTCTTCCCTTCATGTATTTTGTTTTCCGTCGTCTATCTCCAACAGTAAATGAGTTCGTAGGAAGTTCACCGACAGGCTTCACCGACGGGCGCTAAATTATGGACCAGATCTTCATTGTACGGCAAATTCTTCAAAAAGGCAGGCAGGTTGAGAGAAGTAGCCATAAAGCGAGTACATTGGCGAAATGTTGTATACGAGGTTTCGATGTTGTTACACCAATAAAACGAGATAAAAAATGAAGGGTGTGATTCGAAGACCGGGGATAGACACGAGTGGTACGATTGTCAGGAAGTCCGTCTAATTGTATGGCTTCGCCGACGACGTTATTAGACTTAAGGCTTAAGCTGGTATGTTTGGGTTTGTCATCAATACGTTAGAAACAATATACATGAGAGGAATACGAATTCATATCCTTGTGTCCTTGAGCAGCGTATCATGAGAATCCGACGTTCTCGCACGGCAAGTTGGCAAAATTGCTGGCTAAAATCGACCGTGACAAACGTTTTAAAAGTGTTCGAGGAAAAGGGAAGGTGCCCGAAATTTTCAAAACCATCAAACTAACGAAGTTCCCAAAAAATAACTCGCCTGGCAGGCCACATGCACGTGTGGTCTAAAAAGCGGCATTTTCATCACTACGGGAACCATCAATCAAGAGAGCTACGTCCAGGAATGCCTGGAAAAGCGGCTGCTACCATTCCTGAAGCAACATAATAGACCTTTGCTGTCCTGGCCGGACTTGGCGAGCTGTCAGTAAGAATTTTTTTGTATTATGAATTTTGACTGAAAGAAACGATTTTTTTATCGACCAATTTTTGCGCGTTCCAGTCCTTATAAAGTTATATCCACATAATAATTCACAACAAAATTATGTTTAAGAAAACAAAACTATCCTGTCGCTGTTTACGCTTTTCGGACAGTAAACTATTGTAAATTATTCACTGTCACAACTGGCACAAGTATTCATTGCAAGTTCTTGCAATTGACTCAAGCACTTTTGAGCATATGACAAGAACTCCTACTCGCAATGTGACACGACCAACTTGGAACAACAGCGCCCTTACGCTCACTGGCCAAAGCGAAGTGATTTCACTTAAAACTAAGCATTTTAGCCAATTTGAATAACTAGAGCCTTTCATAATTTCAAATATGAAATAGTTTCTATGCGTCTCTTAGTTCTAGTAGTTGAACTTACTCGGAATTATTCTGTGCTCAAACCTCATCCTTCAATAAGTTTCCTCTCAATAACATAAAAACACAATCTCCTGCCGTATCACTTTCATTATCCTGCAAAAAAATCCCTTCAAACCATCGTTGTTCGTCCTCTCGCTCCGCCGATTCTGCCAGCACGATACCGCGGCGACACGTCGTGAGAGGTGAATGCGAGTGCGTGTCTAATTAATTTGATTTGCATTCGAACGATCCCTCTCGTCTATATCAGCAAAAAAAAAATCCTCCTCTCCGAACGTGTTATTGTAATCAGCAATCGGGTCCTAAATTTCATCGCTATATAAACACAAATAGACCCGCTGTGTGGACTTTTCTAATCCATGCTACTTATTTGTTTTCGAAATAATGACTCGATTCGCTTACCCTTTTTCGAATGGGCCACCAGAAGAAAAAAAAACGACCCACTGCGACGACATGTTTCGCGAAGGGATATTGACACGTGCCCGTCATCACCGCACTATAATCGCCAACCCCGATGCAACGGACCGTAGTCGAGTGAAGGACTCTTACATCCAAAAGAGAAAAAAATGGTACGAACGCGAGCCACACAAGTGGTCCTCACGGATCCGTTCGACGAAGTACGAACATCTGCCCGTTCGGCCTTGGTCCAGGAGCGGTGCCATGTCCTGCTGGCAGCGAAAAAGTGCAGTTGCATTCTTTCCTCCTGCTCAATTGGACTCTCGCGGTGCATAAGTGCATTCGAGTACTTCATTCGGTTCCGTAACTCTCACTAATTATGTTTGACGAGTGGAGTGCCCTTCTCCTACCTTATATTCTTTCATCAATGCTCATTGGTTTTACAAACAATTTTGAAAACTATTCCAGTTGAATGCGATTGAGTTGAACTGAAACTCTTTGTTCCATCTTCTCGGCCATCAGTTTGTTATTGATCTACCGGGGGAAAAAAATGGCACTTATTAAAATGACTTGCTGTTCAATTAGAATGTAACTTACAATGCTCGCCACCTGGATCACATGAGCCAGCCGTTCATCTTCCAGGGCCAAAACCGCTTGGCTTACTTCTTCCAGCGAATCTGTCAACTTCTCCAGATTCATTTGGCTGCAGTCGGCCCGTACGATGGCCAACACGCCCAGAAACTTCCACAAGTTGCTGCCACTTTGCGTCGCTTCGTCGATCACCCGCCTTGCCATGATGCGCGTTTCGTCCAGTTTGCTAGCTTCCAGATGGTGGCGACACATTTCGTGATACAGAAAGGCCCGCTCGATAGCATATCTCGAATGGGGGATTCGTTTTTCCAGCACCGTAAGTTTGTTCCTTGAAAACAAATTTAAAACTAAATAACCAATATTTAGATTAATATACTCACTTGTAAGCTATGTAACCATAATCCGGAGCGGCCGGGTCACGATAGGTGGATTTATCACCGAAAATGGGAATCACAATTTCATCCTCGTCCTTCGCCAGCGGCAAACGGAAGAGAATCGAGAGTCGATCTTTCAATCTCTCGTCCATCAGCGTCGGCGGGATTTGGAAGCTTTCCACAAACGCCAACCCTACCAAATTGCAAATTTCGTTCACAAACATGTACTGATCTGGGAAAACTCGCTCGGTTTTCGTTTGGTAGTAGTTCCACAGAACATCGTTGGTATATTTCAACAGTTCTATCAAGTTCCCCTGCTTGCGCAGTTCATGCATCCGATCTAACTGATTATAGGCATCTCTGTAGGTTTTGTATCGAATCTTGAAAATTTCGTCCAATAGATGTTCATTCGCTTTTTCCGATGACCCAAATCTATCCCGCCGGTAGGTGTAGAATGGTGATCTTGACTGCAAACTCTGCAACACCGTATCCATACGGTTGTAGCACCCTTCAACTATTTCGGACATTTTTTTAGAACTCTCAGGAGCCTCCGGGAGATTTACAGTCTTCTCCCAAACTCCTCCCTTTCTCAAAGAACTCAAAAATTCCAAATCTTGCCAACCATGACCCAAATACACCTGACCCAGCATCCTCAGATTCTTCTCCTTTTTCTTCGTCTGTCTGACGTGCGGCTCCTTCACAACCATCTCCACCACGCTCACCGCATCGCATTCCTTATTATCCCGTTTGACCTTCCACTCTGGCCGCGTTTCCACGAAACCACTTTGCTTCCTCTCCTCTGCAATTTTCATCAACCGGCTCCGCTGCTCATACAGGCAAGGCCCAGCACGTTTGCCCAGAATGTTATCATAATTTCGAAATGCCAACCGCAGTTCCGCCTCCATGTCCTTCAACCGATGGCCGGTGAAGTGCTTGCTCCGGTTGGAAGTCACCTTGACATGTTCTTCAAATTGATCCAACTCGAAAATCGTTTTGCATTCCTGCAGAGAACAAGGGAAATCCTCCCCCCGAGGAACGTCCAGCTCGTCTTGCTCGACGGCCAGTCCATCGCGGGCGCTCTGCAGAGCTTCTGCGAGTTCGAAGTTCCGGAACTGGGCAACACTTTTCCGATAGTGACAATCGACGGCATGCGGATTGGCTTGCACGGCTTTGGTGAAGTTCGAGGCAGCCACCCGATGGCGACCCTGGCGGTTGTAGTGCGTACCGAGCTCCCGGAAGATGACGTGCTGGGATTCTGCTGGCCACGAAAGTTCCAACTGGGAAGACATTGTGCGGATGGCGATAGGGTGGAGGTTGACAGTGCGGTGTTTGGCGTTTGGTGAGAGGAGTGGGTTACTTTGATTTGAAGGAGTGGATTTTAAACATTTCTGCAATAATTGAAGAATCCAGATAACGCAAAAGTGAGGTTAAACGTCGTAGATCGAGCTCGTGAAAAATGGTTTTTCGAGCTGTTTAAGCAAAGTAATTGGTGACAAAAAGAGCAGAATATCATCGATAATGACGAAACTGACCAATTCCGGACAGTTTAAAAAATAGCCAGAAAATTATTATCAATTTCAGTTTTACTTTACTTAGATTCCTCAATAGTTATCCGAACTTTTTGGAAAACTTCTAATTTTAGTTTTTTCTTCTCGTTTATCTCTTTGCAGGTATTTGGCTGAGGTTTCCAAATAAATATGTTAAAAATGTGGCGTTTGTCGAATGAAAAATATAACAAAATTTTCGAATACATAGTAATCGGATTCATCTGAATTTTTACATACTAATCAAAACTATGGTGGTAAGTCTTAACATTATTCTTTGAATTGTTAAAATGGAGCTTTCAAAGATTTTGCTATAATTCATGGTAATAATTGTTTGCTCTATCAGGGTTCTGACAAGTGTTCTGAGGATCCTGACTGAAACATAACGAATTCTTCAAACCTTCAATAAACCTTGTTTTTCATCTAGATTTTATCCCAGCCTCCTAAAACTAGGACAGATGCTTCTAAAGTTCAACATTCTGTGAATAGGACAGTACTTGCACCATAAAAATCTTGACTTCAACTCTATACATTGAAATGAGGTTTTCGGTTTTATATACGGCGATTACACACCAACAAAAAATTGCATTTCACGATATTCTTTGCAAATACATCTCTAATTCTAATGTAACATGCTAGAAAATAGCCTTAATAGAATTGTTTCTATCAGATATTAATTTCCTTTCATTGAACTACAGGGTGTCTCACAATAGGTGTCACTAAAACAAAATGGGATTACAGCAAAACAAATCAACCAAATCATAGCATTTATGTTTCATTTGAAAGATACATGTTATAGAAATAAACCATATTAATTCAATTCGAATCTCTCGCCCTTTTCCTTGATAACTTTGCGCAAACGCTTTGTAAACCCATCGCAGCTGGCACGCACTATTTCCTGCGGAATTTGGTCCCAAATATCAACCAAATGTTTCTTGAATCGATCTAAAGTAAGCCCTTTCGTAGAGCCTATATGTTGAAGCATATAATTCCAAACAAAGTAGTCAAGTGTGTTGAGATCCGGTGAAGATGCAGGCCATTCTTCGATTGTGATGAAATCGGGCAAATTTTCCACGCACCACGCTTATGTCTTCTTTGCCTTGTGAGCTGAAGCTAAGTCATGTTGGCAACAATATGGCGTATTTCCATACAGCGTTGAAGCATGAGGAAGCCGATGGTACTTCAAACCCTGCTTTTACGTTAGGTTCTATGAAAATAAGAGGTAGTTTTCCTTTTCGTGAAACGGCGCCCCATACCATGATTTTCGATACATTCTGATAGCGTTCTTCAGCTAGTTTATCTCTTGGAATATTGGCAAGACTTTTGCCATACACACGATCATTTTGTTGATTATGACTGTCCTGAAGGAGGGAGAGCTTTTCATCTGAAAATAAAATCTCGCAGTTACCGTGCCGAACCAAAAGATTTTTGCTTCTTTGGACCCTGGCTTGCTTTAGAGGCTCCGTCAACCCGTGAACCCGTTGTTTCTTGTATGGCTAGTATTCCGGAACGTGTCTGAGGAGCCTGTTCTTCGAAGCAGGGGACATTTGAAATGATTTGCTCAATTTACGGTCAGATACGGCCGGATTACGTCTAATTCGCTTCCTCACACAGTCGATCTTTTTCTTCGTTCTGGCAGTTCGTCTGGTACCTTTGTGTTGAATATGGACATTTCCAGTTTCCTGGAACCGTTTCAAGGTACGAGAAACAAAACACTTACTCACTTCGAACTGCTTAAGGCTATTGAATATCTGACACGATCAAAGCTTTTGCAAATGTAATTTTAAAACTTGCTCCCGTATGGCTTCCATGGTAGCTGATAAATATAAACAAACGGAATCGCTTATTTATCTTCACTGTAAGCTGTCTAAAGAATACATTCAAAACGGGTATAATCAATTCCGCTGTTAAAATTACCCACCTGAAATAAACCAAGACTGAAAAAAGGTGACACCTTTTGTGAGACACACTGTAGTTTAGAACAAATATTATCTATCTAGTTTTCAGAGCCATCCAAATGTTCCTTGAATTACAGATCAAGAGCAGTGGTGGTAGATGTGCATTTTTTGCAAAACAATCGCCTACTGTAAATTATTGAGGCAATCGTGTTTTTAGGTACAGTTCAAGTGAATTCGACAAAATAAATATTTCGATAGAAAATGTCGCCCTATTTTTGCTGACATTTTCCAACAATTTAAAACGCACTTATCTGGAAATCTTTAGGTATGAGTTGTTAGTCAGGTCTGCATCCACAATAATCCGGACGCCTCAAAACTTAAGTAAAACGCAAAGTTGCGCATTATATTTCAATTGTTGTTGTTTATTTCAGATTCATAGGATATAATTTAACATTTCAGTCAAAACATTGTCATTCAGTATTTGCATAAATGTTTCTAACTCTGCGCTCAACTCCATTTATTTGGGTTTGTAAAGATTCTTCAAATACCGCGAAGGTCGTCTTTGTCCAAATTTGTTGGAAGTTTTGAACCTTCCTCGGAAATTACTAATCATTCTTCTTACTTCCTCGAATATTAAAAAAAAACTGACATATAAGACATTAGGGTCTATATTGACCCGGATTCCAACCCTTTCGGGAATTATGAAATTTTAACCTAGACACAATGTTTATACCCAATTTGAAAGGTTATGGTTTCAACAATGCACCTAGTTCCAGTAACATTGGCCACCGGGAATCGTGTACAAAGGGAGGAGGTTTTAATTGCGATGTGTGAACAGAATTGCATACAAAACATTCCAGGCTAATTGTAGAGAGTTGCCGTCTTCGACAAAGTCTCTCAGTGTGTCATTTTTCTTCTTTTGACAGTATCATGTTAGTTCCAGAGATGGCACTGCAGTCTATCTTTGCCAAACGTAGAGAGTTACCGTTCTGAGCAAAGTTTCTCGGTATGCCATTTGTCGTCTTTTGCCATTATAAGATTAGTTCCAGATCTTGCCGCAGAGATGGCGCTGCAGTCTATCTTTTCCAATTGAAGCGCTAGAGAGTTGCCGTCTCCGGCAAAGTTTTTCAGTATGTTATTTGTCGTCTTTTGGCATCATCATATTAGTTCCATATATTGCCGCAGAGATGGCGCTTCAGTCTATCTTTGCAAATGAAGCATGTCATTTGTCATCTTGTGATATTATCATATTAGTTCATGAGCTAGCCGCAGTGATGGCGCTGCAGTCTATCCTTGTCAAATGAAGCTCTAGAGAATTGTCATCTTCGGCAAAGTTTCTCATTGTGACATTTGTCGTCTTTTGACATAGTCATATTAGTTCCAGATCTTCCAGCAGAGATGGAGCTGTAGTCTTTGTTTGTCAGATGAAGCTTGAGAGAGTTGCCGTCTTAGGCATAGTTTTTCGGTATGTAATATGTAATAAAGGGCGAACACGAAATTATTGCGACACCGAAAATTTCATGCCAATTTGCTTATAATGTTTAGAATCAAACCAAAATTTTAGGGAAGTTTTATACATATATTTATTACATATATTTGCCTTGAGTGTAAAATTGTACGCATTTTCGCTTGATGCCCTCCATCAAAGTCTTTACAGTGTCATCCGGTACCAGTTTCTCAGTTGTTTTTTTTTTTCCATTTTTTTAACATGTTCTTAACATTCTCGTCTTTGACTGTCTTCTTGCTCTTCCAAAGTTCCCGCTTCATCATTGCCCAGTACTGCTCCACCGGGCGCAGCTCCGGACAGTTTGGCGGATTCATGTCTTTTGGAACAAAATGGACAGAATTGGCCTCATACCACTCCAGGACACTTTTAGAATAGTGGCATGATGCCAAATCTGGCCAAAATAGCGGAGCTTCGTCGTGCTGCTGCAAGAACGGCAAAAGGCGCTTCTCGAGGCACTCAGATTTGTAGATCTCGCCATTTACTGTGCCCTTTGTCACGAAAGGCTCACTCCTCAGTCCGCAAGAGCAGATGGCCTGCCAAATGAGATATTTGGAGGCGAACTTCGACATTTTCTTCTTCTTAAATTTGTCGTCCACATAGAACTTGCTCTTGCCGGTGAAAAACCCGGAATTTGCTTAAAATCGGCTTTTATATACGTTTCGTCGTCCATCACACAGCAGCCATATTTTGTCAGCATCTTCTCGTAGAGCTTCCGTGCCCGAGTTTTAGCCGTCGATTGTTGCCGCTCATCGCGGTTTGGGAAGTTCTGTACCTTGTATGTATGTAGTCCAGCTCTCTTCTTTGCATTCTGGACGTAGCTCTGCGACATGCCGATCTTTTTAGCCAAATCACGGCTTGAGACGTTGAGATTTGCTTTAATCATCCGCTTCACCTTTCCCTCCGTCTTTTTGTTCTCCGGTCCCGGTTTTCTTCCAGCTCCTTTGCCGTGGTCCAACGTCAACCGCTCCTGGAACCGCTTCAAGACTCTGGAGACGGTTGAATGGTGAATGTTCAACATTTTTCCCAACAGCCGGTGCGACAGGTCAGGAAATTCCAGGTGTTTGGAAAGAATTTGCTCTCTCGACTCGCGTTGGCTCCATTTTCGTTGAATCGAAAAACACGACTTCGAGTTTGACAGCATGTAAACAATACACATCAATGAGAAAGTGTGCAAAATTTGGTTGATTTTTACCCAATGGTAAAAAAGTTATGCCCTGTTGAATGTGTTGCAATAATTTCGTGTTCGCCCTTTATGTTGCCTTTTGTCAAAATGCAGTCATTTGGCGTCATCGGATTAGTTCCAAATCGTGCGGCAGAGATTACGCTGTAGACTATTTTTGTCAAATGAAGCTATAGAGTTGCCGTCTGTGGCAAAGTTGTTCAGTGCCCGCCTAATGAAAAACAGTTTGCTTTATAGTCATAACTAGGTCCTTTAGTTTATCAACCATTACTCAAGAACAACAAAAAAGCCATCCCAAAATTTTACCATTCGAAACTTAGGATCTGTTAAACATGAAAATATTTTTTATTTTGAAATTTTCCATGGCAGGAAAATTTTATGGTTCATTTTTTTTGTTTGACTATACTTTGGAGTTCTCTTCCACTGTAAACATTTTTGTGTAGAATTTTTTTTTTTTTTTTGATAATTTGAGAATATTTCCTTACAATTTGGGAAAAACATTTTGTTCCAGGATGTTCCGTACTTGAGTCAAGGATTTTGGAAATTGGTGATTTTGTGGAATACCAAAAATATCAATAGGAGTTTCCCGAGAAAACTGGCAACCCTGATTTCTTTTTAATTTTTTTTTGTTCATAAATCCATAATATCTACTCGTGGACAAAATTTCATGAAAATCTGAGGCCCTTCGGCCCAAACCTTTATGGTAATAAAAAAAACAACCCCATTTGATAACTGCAATTTAGATACTGATAAACTTTGCCGAATATGGCAGCTCTCTAAAGCTTTATTTGGCAAAGATAGATTGCAGCGCCATCGCTGCAGCAAGACCTGGAACCATAGAGAATAGATATCTTACTCAAATTTGAATTTGTCGCTATCGCAAACTTCTTAAGTTGACGTCAGTGGTAAATATAAATACAGTAGATTTCCGTTTTTGGCAACGCACTTATGTTTGCCTTCTTTGCTTTTTAAGAAATCTATCTAACGCTTAATGCGATTTCTGATTTCACTAGAAGGGATCCTTTTAACATGCTTCTTCAAGAAAAATTTGATAAATAGAACTAAAATAACTCTAAAGAAATACTTTGTTTATAAGGTCATGTTGCCAAATACGGAGACCTATTGTATTTGTATTCTCCACTGGCTAACGCTGTTTGTGCGACGATAGTGTTTTTAACGAGGCGTTGACGTATTTTGATTAGAATACGTACACAATTTTTTGAAGTCATTTTGTTCTAACTTGTATGTGTGTAATCTGTACTGGAACTTATCTGATCAAAAAAACCAAATGCGCTTGAATATGCTGCTGTCTCCGTTGCCTACAATAGAACTTTTTTTTTCCACATGTACAGGGTGTCTGCAAATTATCCGTACAGACTTAGTCGGCATGCCTCAACACAACCCAGCGGATTAAACTAAGCATACCTACATGGTTAAACATCTTGACCCATTGTCTTTATACGCAGTAAGTTTGGTACAGTTGTGATTTCTAATTCATTCAAAATGAAGCCGAATGAGTTGCGCGCAGGTGTAATTGAACTTTTTTGAAAAGGAAGAACCACTTATCCGAGGCCGCTAGTTTTAACACCATTTTGTTGTACGGATAATAATTCGGACACCCTGTAGTTCAAATGAAACTACAGCCGAACAAAAAAGGCGCTGCTGACAATAGATGCACTCGCTTGAGGTGTTTGACGCTCTAGTAAAACTCGTTAAAACCTCTCTGAATAATTCTGTCGATTGTTATAGATAGAGGATCACGTTGCAAATATATGTAAACAAACAAAAACGTTAGATGTGAGCAAGCCGCTGTGAAAATACTCATTAATCTGCTTAGCTTGCCTATCATAGGTAATCCCTCCAACTATACTATATATCGTCGACTTTGGATCTGAAATTCATTTTCTTTGCATTTTTGTATTGTTGGACGAGAGAGGAAAAACAAATTTCTTCGCAGTCGGTAGGATTCGAACCTACGCTCCCAGAGGGAATCTGATTTCTAGTCAGACGCCTTAACCGCTCGGCCACGACTGCCTGTTGAGACCAGTATAATATTATCCCACCTTATATATTCTCAAATAATTTGAGCAATTTTTAAATAATGATAATAAAAGTATTTTTTGAGATACCGTTCTGCATTCTGCAGTAACAAGTTTTCACATCGTTCCGGCTTTGTATCATAAAGTACCGTTTCAATTCCGTATTCATTCTCGCTAATAAAATACATTACTCCGGATTAAAACCGATCATAATTTACAGATTAATTTCTTTCTAATGCCCCGCTTCGTTGTTGAAGGTAAATTTACAGCCACCAGAGCCATCCCACCCTCCCGGCAGAACGCAACCAACGCAACGGCGCGTGCCCGAAGCTCACCTTTCATCCAACGGTGGTGCATAATAAATTCTAAAACTGATTTCCCGACTGCGATCACAATCCGCGCGCCGTATAAATATCCCCTTTCACTGTTTTTTCTTTCTCTCTATCTGGCCGTATCTAAATCACAGAATAAAAAACTCCCGCTTGGATGGATGCAAAATAAAAATTAATAATTAAATACATAGTTTCAATTGCTACACCCGGGTTCCAAAGACTGTAAAGCTTAATCCGCTGATCAAATATCACAACTGCCGACCCCGCGGAAACCGAAGCAAAAAATCCGATTAAACTCTCAGGTAGGCATCATTTGAAAAGAATACACCGCGCGGTGAGTGAGGGTCCTTGCGAGTTGCGAACTGCAATCCGCAAAATCAATATTGATATAAACCACTTTTCCGGGGAACCAGACTGTCTGGTGGAGGATTTTGCCAGCCCTCTCTCTTTCCACGCTCAAGTGGGCTGATTTTTGCAATGCACCTAAACCAAAAAAAAAAAAAAAGGTGGAATCAAAAATGAGGGAGCGTGTGACCTTGTTGACTCGGTCAGGCCAGAAAATGAAAAGTCCTTGTGCTGCGACCAGAACCGAAAATGCCAACTATTTGCCGAGGTGCATGAGTGCATTCACATTAGTATGCGGTTTTAACAGAATATTAGCTCTGATGGACGGACGACATTGTTGACGGCGCATCGCAGATTTGGGGTGGCGTAGAACGGGTTTCGAGATTAGGAAGCTGAGATAACCATCGGCGTTTTGTAACGATTGCGATTCCGGGGGAGGATGCGGGGAATCGAGATTAATCTGCGATGATATGGTTTTGGTGCAGTTGTTGGCTTCGAATTGAATAACCCCTTTTTCTACGTTGTTCAGTGAGTTCGTACTGAATGTTGTTTCGATTTCAGCTTGTTGGCATTTAGTCGCATTCGGCGCTTCTCTAGTGAGTTATTCTCGTTATATGATTTTGAAATTTCTTTCGCTTTGCATTGACTAGATCATGGTCGTCACTAGAGGCAGATAATTGGACTTGAACCAACAGTTTTGTTCAAGATGTATAGAAGCAGTCGTGGCCGAGCGGTTAAGGCGTCTGACTAGAAATCAGATTCCCTCTGGGAGCGTAGGTTCGAATCCTACCGACTGCGAAGGTGTTTTTTTTTTAAATTTAGTTTTCAGAAAACAAAAATGAATTAATGTCCTCAAGAAAAAATCCTAGGAATATAAGGAATCCCTTTATCAGACGATTCTATCTGAAAATCTCAGGCAGTTTTTTTTTTTTTCAAAAATTGAAGGTGAAAAAAACTTCAAAAAAATAACTCAGCTAGAACTAATTTTATGTAGTTTAAGTTTGCTGCTTTTATTTCAGTTTAAACAATAATAATTCTTCTTAAGCTCATAACAAAAAACAAATTTCATACTGAGGTAAACATATTCAATATTAACTCTTTTATTGAAAATGTTGTGGCCATGAAAAGGGATATTGTGGTTGTCCTGAAAAGAGTAGATTCAGTGGGCCCGAAAAAAGCTGTTTTGGTGGTTTGTTGTTTTGGAATGAAACTTAAATGGTTCAGATGGGACTTTGCCTTTTCTTATTTGTCACGACCCGCCCGATTGTGGCACGGGAGACAAAGCAAGTTTGAAGAATCATCAGCTGAGAGCTGATGTCTAATACTGATATATTTTGCGGTTTATTCACCGTGTTATATACTAGCGTTGAGTAGCATAGTCTGGAAAGAAGAGGGGCATGCGACTAAACAACGAATCAGAATTCTTTAACGGGGACGGGCGTCAGTTATAAAATTATACACCATCGTCAAATCGGAATCATTATATTTGGCTTACTGTAAAACGTAAGTTTCTTCTCGGGTTTCTGCTAAAGTGCAGGTAGCTGTGGTTTCTCGGTAGCTCCACACATAAATGACAATTTTAATTTACAGCTTTCTATGTACAGCTCCAACAGTTTCTGGTATTATGGTACCAGGTGAAATCTATATTTAATTACAGCGCCTTACTCGATATGAATATTGCCCGTATTATGAAAGGTACGGACCATGATACTGAACATAACTCTTGCACTTGGCTGAAACAAATGATGCACTTAGCGACCATTAGGGACCAAGTGAGCTGAATTTTTACCACTTTCGACTGAATACTATTAACAATCTAGATTATGCAATGGTAATTCAGGATCGATTTTCAAAACGTCAGTAAAATAACATCTCTAGTTGGAAAATTGAATTGATCATCCTGACGGTGAGCATGGGCCGTCTTAGAAATCAAATCCTTTTCCGATTTTCTTGGGTAGCAAGACACCAACGTGTCCTATGTTCACTCCGGATAGTAGTTTGTTCAATTTCTCTTTGCTGCCGACAGCGGATTTCAGTTATCAGCTATCACTGCAGCCAGCCTGACAACTCGCTCGTAGTTACCCTTCAGAAATGCGGCCGACAAGAAACTGCAATGATTCGGATGGAAATTTATTTATTTATTTATTTCGTTAACCGATCGTAGACTACATATTTACGCTTAGTTCCATCTTCTTAAAGATCGTCTAGAAATAAAATAATGTCTTAGGTTACTACGTGATATTGTTAAGTCAATTGATTCACAATGCAGATTATAGAGAGATATCATTCGGTTAATTGGTCCAAATTTCGCATAGTTTGTCCGATTGGTATTTAACGCAAACAAGTTCCGATTCCTCAAATGCCGCGAGGGGGTTTAGTAATTTAGACTACATAATAAGTTAGGGGAGGAAATGGGATGTGATACAATATCGTTAACAAAAGAGATCATGGCAAATTCTCTTCGTTCTTTAAGAGTTTGAATGTCAATAAGCATACATCGTGCTTCGTAAGACGGAAGTGGAAATGCTTTCCAGCCTAATTTACGGAGAGCATACAAGAGAAACTGTTTTTGTACTGATTCCAATCGTTCTTCATGTGTTTTCATAAAAGGAGACCATATGACACTACAATACTCTAGAATAGACCTGACATATGCAACGTACAATGTTTTGATCGTGTAAGGGTCATGAAAGTTTTGACCAAAACGTTTAATGAAACTTAGCATATTGGTTGCTTTATGGATAATTGTGTTGTAATGGTCGATAAATTTAAGCTTAGCTTAGCAAAAAGCTTCTACAATAACACCTAAATCTCTGACTCTCTCGCATTTTTCTACAATTTCAGTTCCGAAAGAAACAGTAATTTGGGGTGTATTTCGTTTTCTACAGAGAGTAATTAAGATACATTTCTTAACATTTATTTCTAGTAAGCTTTTTTTGCACCATATGTCAAATAATAATATTTCGTTTTTATAAGTTACATGATCTTGGTCATTCTTAATTTCCATAAATAGTTTCATGTCCTCAGCATAGATGAGAATTCTGACCTGCTTAAGAATGTAAGAAATATCATTGACAAACAAAATAAAAAGTAGAGGTCCTAGATGCGAGCCTTGGGGAACTCCAGATAATACATGAACAGGGTGTGACTTTTTCCCATTAAAACTGACTACCTGTTGTCGATTTATTAAATACGAATGTATCCATTTAAGAAATTTATCCTCAAATCCTATTTTTCCTAACTTGTAGAGTAACAGAGGAATGTCAATACGGTCAAAGGCCTTGCTAAAATCAGTGTACAGAGCTTCGACATGGTTACCGTTGTCCATTGCGTTTGATGAATAGTTCACGAATTCTAACAAGTTTGTGGCAGTTGAGCGTCCTTTGAAAAATCCATGCTGCGAATTTCTTATAACATTTTGTACTTGGCTAAACAGTTTTCTATTGACGATAGCTTCAAAAATCTTTGGGATGCTAGACATAATAGCAATTCCACGGTAATTGCGAATATCGGATTTTTTTCCTGACTTATAAATAGGTATTAAGTATGAGTTTTTCCAAATTTTAGGGAGCTGACCTGAATCAAGTGCCAAATTGAAGAGCCAAAATAAAGGCGAAGTTAGCACAAATGCAGCTCAAATTTTTCATAAATGCTGGAGGGATTCCATCAGGCAGCATGAAGATTATTCAAACCAGCAAGAATGTCTTGAACATGTACCTGACTAACTCTAATGTCATTTGACGATGCAGGAAAGAATGAAAAATAATCTAGATCGCGATCATCATCCGAAAATGTCGTGTAAATTTCTTGGAAAAACTTTGCAAACAAGCGTTTTTGTCATCAAGATGCAGTTTTGAAGGGAAGTTGTTTGATTTTAATTTTGTTCTGACATACTTGAAAAACTGTTTGGGACATGATTTGATTTCGCTCTCTGTTCTGAAATTATACCCTTCCAATTTGGAACTGATTGCTGAATTAAGCTGATCACAGATATTCAGTTAGCTTCTGCAGATTGAAACTAATGATATTCCTTTTGTAAATTTTGTGAGCCTTTTGGACTTCCGATTTCTCAAATTAATGATACTTCTGTTGAACCATATTAGATATTTGGAGTTATTTCTCATTAATTATTTCAAATAAAAACCTGTAGAAGACATCAACGGCGCTTTCGATATGTACTTAATTTTGTATAATCGATTGCCAGTTGATTGAATAAAGCTTAATTTTTATGTTTTCGTAATTATCTTTGTTGTAATCAAATATTTCCTCATATTCATAGTCGTTGGTCCGTGGATTGTAATGAACAAATAAAGAATATTCAATTGCTGTATGAAATTGTTCGTTTTTCCATAAGGTTGTCAGACATTCATTAACACAAAAATCCTCATGAATGTTTGTCAGCAAAAAATCTAAATAACAATTTTGCTGATTTTTTACATGATTAATTTGGTTAAATCCAAGGCTGGCAATTTTGTCAAAAATTAACTGTAATGTCATATTGTCCCCAACGACTGAAAGCAGAATACCTTCATTTTCTACGTTAGAAATGAAGTCCGCATTGCGTTTATTGAAATCGCCATATACATGAACTTTGATCTCAGGGGCTAGGTCAGAGAGAATTTTTTCAGCATTTTAAAAAAATGCCTCGTATGTGTTCTTGTTAGCACGATCAGGTGGGAAATAAACAGATACAAACACATGCATTTCACTAGCTTTTTGTGCTTTAACCCACACATGTTCAAACTCCTTAAATTTGGTAGAGGGAATTAGTTCAGAATTAAATTTAGATGAAATCGCAATGAGGACACCACCTCCAGACCATTTTTTTTGGCACACTACTCATCTGATGAAAATGTTGTCTTCAAAAAAGTTTTAGGTAATGAAGTGTTCTTCAAGAAAAAAATGCACTGAAACTAAAAACTTCGTAAATTTATGCTTAAAAAACATAAAACGTTTATTCTCTCAAAGGACCCCCCTCTCGATCCTCCTTATTTTTTTTTTTTTCAAAAAGCTGAAGTTATGTCCTTATAGCTGGTGAAAAGTTTAAGACGGTCACTTCTTTAATTTTTGAAATTTTTGTTTTTAAACATTTATGAATTTTTTGAAAATGTTGAAAATGATGATCTTTTATTAAAATATACCGAAAATAGCTTTAATGCATCATTTTTAAATAAAAAGCGTATAAAAACTTTTTTCGTAAGCCTAGCCGTTCTCAAGTTATTGCAAATTTTAATATCAGAAATTTATGTTTTTGCAATTTTTTTGGCCCTTTTTGATTGTTAGTCGTGATGTCCACATCAAAATGTATTTTTCATAATAGATTATTGAAAAACAAGCCCCCACATTTTAGGGGCTACCATAACATGAGTTTAATTTATTCTTTCGTACAGCATGGACATAGCTGTACTTAAGGCCACCAAACATTAACTCACAAGTTGATGACCCCCGGGACCCCAAAACATTTAATTTGGTCCATATTTTGGGTCGATTCAATTTACGTCTTCCCATTTGGGGGGAAAATCCGGGGTAACCTTTGGGGGGAACAAGGAAACCTGAAATTGGGCCTCCGGGGGGTTATATGGGCGGGAAAAACCGAAAATTTAAGAAGAGAGGGGGAAAGGAAAAAAAAAAAAAAATATAATATATGAAGTTTTTGGGGGGGGGTAAAGGGTGTCTACGATGAAATTGCCACACTATGAAATTGCTCTAACTTTTTAACCGTTGGGTAGAATTGATTGAAAATTTGGGTGGATCTAGTTCATAGTGCATTATTTACACCCTGCAAGTTTTAAAGTCCTGTGATCAAAACTCGCGGAAATGGAGTCGAAAGAACAGCTCGTGCGTGATAAAATCTTGCGCATTCATCACGAGAACAAGGATCTCTCGCATCGTTCCATCGCTAAAACGTTGGGAATCGCGAATTCCACGGTGTCGCGAGTGATTAAGTGGTTCGAGGAACGGTTGACCACCGATCGGAAACCCAGAAGTGAAGGAAAAAGTATTCCGTACAACACCAAAAATCACAACCGCGTAGTTGGGGCCTTCAACCGAAATCCGAACGCCTCCGTTCGGGATGTGGCTAAGAAGCTGCACCTAAGCCGAAGTTTTGTCCAGAAGGCCAAAACTAAGGCTGGGCTTCGAACGGTCAAGGTACAAAAGGCCCCTAATCGCGACGAGAAGCAGAACAAGTCCGCCAAAACCCGTGCCAGGAAGTTGTACCTCAACATGCTGACGAAAGTTGAATGCTGTGAAGACCGACTTCAAACAGATCCCCGGCAACCTGTTTTTCACGGCCTAGGATAAGTTCAGCGTTCCGGAGCATGTCCGCACTCAGAAGATGTCCAAATTTGCGAAGAAATTCCTGGTTTGGCAAGCCATCTGCACGTGCGGGAAGCGGAGTGCACCTTTCGTGACCCAGGACACGATGAACGGACAGGTGTACATAAAAAAGTGCCTCCAGAAGCGGCTGCTTCCTCTCCTGAAGGCCCACAACGTCCCAACAATCTTCTGGCCGGATTTGGCCTCATGCCACTACTCCAAGGACGTGCTGAAGTGGTATATGGACAATAAGGTCAATTTCGTGCCGAAAATGTTCAACCCTCCCAACACTCCGGAGCTCCGCCCCATCGAGAAGTACTGGGCAATTATGAAGCAGCACCTTCTTAAACGACCTAAGGTAGTGAAGACAGTCGAGGAACTGAAGAAAGTATGGGTTTACATGCAAAAAACGGTTGATTCACAGGTTGTGCAGAATCTTATGGCCGGGGTTAAGGCCAAGGTGCGGGCATTTGCGTATGGACTGTAAATAAAATACGAGTAAAATGGTAAAATGAAGTTTAATAGTTATTTCTCAATCCCTAAAAATTTGATGGCAATCGGATGAAAACTCGAATTTTGCGAATCAATTTTGTGTGTGGCAATTTCATCGTAGACACCCTTTATGATGGTTTTAGACCCCCCGGTTTCTGGGAAAGGGGGCTCCCATACAAATGAAACAACAAATTCTTCAATAGTTTAAAAATAATATAGAATATAGGAACCAAATTTGGGGGTGGGGGGTTTTGAGGGGAAAGATATTTTTTTTGTGGTGTGTGCGCCCCCCCCCCTCTGGGAGGGGGGGCTCTCCCAAACAAATAAAACTATTTTTTGCTTATCTCGCGAAAAAATATCACAGATTTAGAAATATTTGGTTTGTGGGGGTTATTGAAAGTGTAAAATATTTTTGTTGTGACTCTTATCCTCTCCTCTCTCTTCTGGGGAGTCGCATACAAATCTAATACAAATTTGTATAAAACTCATGTAAAAAACTAATAATTATGATAGGAGTTGTGCGGGTGGGGGTTTTTGGGTTGTAAATATATTTTTGTTGGTTTTTGGGAATTTGTGTCCCTTTTGGAAGGGGAAAATACTACAATAAAAACAACATTTATTTAGAAGAAGATGTCCGCTCATCACCATGAGGCACCAAGAGTGGACAGTAATGTTTGCTAGAATGAAAGATATGAAGAGAAAGTGTTGAAAGTTCCGTTAGTGTACGGAAGGTGTAAAATTGAATAGAATTGTTGAAAATTGAGCGAAAGGGCATGGGTAAAGAAGTACTCGAACCAAGGACGTTACCATTGCCTAACATTCAACACTCCACGTACGGATAATACAGATATAACAATTATAGTATGCAAAATTTTTAGTATAAGTCGAGAGCCAATGAAGCAAATGAAACCAAATTTGGCATGTTGAGGATTTTGGAGGCAATAAATGTTTCTATGGCAGTTCAGGGCCCCTCCAGGCAGTTCAAGAAGCATCATGATTTAAGAAACCGCCTCCCTCTGGAAGGGAGGGCTCCCATACAAATGAAACACAAATTTCTACCAAACATGAGAATTATCCGGGTTACTAAAACACAAAATGTGTATTTCTCGGGTAAGAAGCATGTTCTGATAGAAGTTTGAACCCCTGCTTAGTCAAGAAAAAAAACTCATTTCGAAAAGCAACTACAAACGTGCCAGTTCTATTAAAAAAAATCATTTAGTTGCAAGCGTAGCAGCGCTCGCACTGGGTTCAGCTAGTATTTAAATATATATTCGTGCATCTCCTAAAAATCGGAAATCAACGATAAAAAAGAATTTAGCGTATCGTTTACCAAAACGAACCGTGCTGCCAACCAAACCCTCTTACCAACATCCTGGTGAACCAATTTCTCTTGAAAGTGCACAGGTGTTTTCGGCTTCCAACAAAGCATGTATCACGTCAACACATTCCTGTCCTTTTCTTGTTTGATCTGCATTCGGCCGAGGCCGGCGCCGTTGTGGCCTTGGTCTTGATTTAACCGTTTTTACACATTGAGGATGTATCCTTGTCCCAAACATCATCTGTTGGTTCTTTGTGTCATTACAGATCATCTGGTGATAACGGAGTAGCAACCCTGAGCGGGTAATCATGCTCAAATTGTGGCTAAGGGAAACTTCAGGTTGGCCTAGTATCATTTTGAAGATTTGAACCTATTCAACAAAATTAAGTCCGCAACACTGGAGGCTGGTAAATTGCCGCCATGAACCATATAATGTCCAGACGTATTCTATGCATAGCGGAGGATACCCAGGGCTTATCTTGACTGGTAAGGAAAATCTGGAAATTTGGAAAATGTCCGACCTTCCATTGGGTCCTATGTTTGGCTTCAGAAGATATTAGACGTTCAGCAACTCAATGGAATTTTGCCCGGACTCCTCTTAATATGAGCGCATTATCAAATTCTCCGATAATGCGCTCCGATCGAATTCTCCGATAATCAAATTCTTCGTCCATAAGCGCATATTCACACACTCCAAAGCCGTTCAATTTTGACAGTTTGTGCAACTGATCCCTTTTGTGTCTCACTTTCTAAACAGCATTTAGTCTTGTTCCGCTTTTATGTTCGAACAAGAGTGCATCACTCATACGCGGAGTCGGTTGCATTGTGATTGCATTTTTGTTTCCCCTCTCCCAAAAATGCCACACCGAAAAGGCCCGGACTTTCCCTCCTCCCATGCCCCGTTGCAGTGGCGTGTGCCTGACGGTAGGTATCGAAATTAGGTTCCCCTTATCAAGATTCAGATACCTCTGCGACCTCAAGCAACGAAAGCAATTTCGCTCTCGGCTCCTCCATGCACTCGTTGGTTGCTCGCTTTTTCACGCGCGCTGATAGTGCAATCGCGATTTAGTCTGAGTGCTCGCCGTCGTACACGGTCGTAATGAGCCATTCAGAATCAGAACCAGAGCAAATGGTAGGGGCCTTTTCTTGTGTTTGTTTTCATTTTTTTTTTTTTTTTGGGGGCAACAACTTCCGCCGCCAACCCAACGCTAGCGAATGTTGAAGATGCGGCCTTTGAAGTAGAACGCGGAAGCAGAAAAGTGGAACAAAATAAGGACGTGAACACGTGTGCACTTATGAGTTTTTCCTGTTTTAAATGGAGGCAAATAATTCAAGTGATGTAAATTAAATGAGCATTTACGAGTGGTTGCAGTTTTACGTTTTAAATGTTTTTCATGCTCGGAATTGTTCTTCTGTGAGTTATGCAGTCGGTTGTCGTTTTTTTGGTGGGTAATTCCGTATGCTTCTAATTTGCATAATTATGGAATAAAACTTTTGTTATGAACTTTGCAAGTAGAACACTTAATTAAGTGGTTTTGATGATTTATGTTACGAACATTTTCAAAAGCGTGTTCGAAATACCCGAAAGCGGAATTAAAATGTACCCTATTTCAGTAAGTTCAACGATAGACCCTGCAATTATGTAAATGTTTAAAAAAAATTCAAATGCAATCACAATTTTTTTAACTGCTTGAAAATGTGTGAGTACCATATGGATCGACAAGGCATTTGTTTACCAAACATACTAATCTTTCTAACTAAACGCTCCGTTGTAAACTTTCCATTTCTTCGCCTTAATTACAGGTTAGCAAGTTTTTCCATTACCATTCGCGTGCTGCACAAATGACTTTGCTACTGCTTGTAATAACCCATATTTTTTTCAGTCAAACAAATTCGTACCCTAACATTTTAATTTTTTTTTTCAACGCCCGTCACTCCCTCCCAGTGTGTTGTGCACAAAAGTCATAAGGATTACCAGCGATGCATTCACACAAGTCGATGAACTTTGCCGATTCTATGCCCAAATGCAACCGTTCGGATGGAAATTCAATCTAGCCGAGCGTGATGAACCACATGGGAGCTCTGCGAAGACAATATAGCCGTCGCCATTCGTGTGATTCAACTACAAACATTTATCATACCTACAGACAAAGGCTCGCAGAGTCCTCCTCTCATTCCTTCGGGGATTGCAAAAACCATTAGATTCAAAACAGGATGAGAATTAGAAAAAAAAAAAAATGAAACTATTCTGCATTCATTGTAGCAAGAATCCGTCATCACCGTCACCGTCTGAATCGACCGAGGATAATCCCCCGGCGATCTCGTGAATGCATCATCATCGCACCGCCCCAGTACTTGAGTTGACTCAATCAATCTGCACTCGCTTTTGTATGACCCACAGCTGGATCAATGGAGTGGGGAATGAGAGTTTGCATTCTGGCACTGCTTCCACAGTTTAGTTTTTTGGTTGTTTTCAACGCTGTGGAGCTGATTAGAATTGAAGGAAAGATGAATATAGTGGGAAGGTTGAGGATATTCAACCAAGGAATAACAATTATAAACGAAAGTGATTTTTCCACCGCATTGTCGAGGTTTGCAACAGTTAGGTTGAAAGTCTTACCATGATACAGTTCGTGGAAGTGCTTTTTTTTTAATTTATCCTTAGATTGATTTTTTTCAGCTCCTCAATTTACTTAAGATTCAGAAACACCTCCAAAGCTTCACTCTAAAGTCGTAGTTCTGAATGAATGATCATGCGCTGTGAACCGTCAAATGTTAGCAATAAAGGGTGTTCCGATCAAAATTTGGTCAAACTGTAATGTGTGTGAGTCGATCAAAGTTTTTATTAATAAGTCAAATTCTTTTTCAAATTCAGTTAATACATAATACAGGAGAAATATTCAGCTAATCTTCCTTTTTACCAAATGCGAATTGTCGGGTCTTTCGTGTAACACCTGCCATAAGATTTTGTACAGTCTCCTTGTCCACTTTATTCGCCGCAGAACGCCAGTTTGCCTTGAACTGTTTCTCGCTCACGACAGCTTTTTGGGTCTTCTTAAGGTTCCGCTTGACGATGGCCCAATATTGTTCGATTGGGCGGAGCTCTGGCGTGTTGGGAGGGTTCTTGTCCTTGGGCACCACTTGAACGTTGTTGGCAGCATACCACTCCATGGCCTTTTTTCCGTAATGGCAAGATGCCAAATCCGGCCAAAATAGAACGGAACAATTGTGTCGCTTCAGGAAAGGCAGTAGACGGTTTTGTAGGCAGTCGCTCAGATAAATTTCCTGGTTGACGGTTCCGGTCGCAATGTAAACGTTGCTCTTCAAGCCACAGGTACAGATGGCCTGCCACACCAGATTTTTCTTCACGAACTTTGACAGTTTAATGTGCTTGAAAATATCTGCCACCTTTCCCCGTCCGGTTGCCGAATAAAATTCCTGTCCAGGAAGCTGTTTAAAGTCCTAACTTCTGAACTCAAGGGCAGTTTTGGTGAACTAGAACATCTCAAGATATATCTCATTATATCTGTTGACTTTCCAGAAGACTCACTTAATTCAGTCAAATACATATTGTTACCTTGTTTAGTCCAGAACACAACTGTAGATTTTACGTTTTTAACTCCAGAATAGTTTGGATAACCAAGAACATCCGAAGATTATCTAATAACGTCCGTTGTTCACTGATATTCAATGAACATGTTTCAAAACATATCGTAGCGTTGCCTAGCTCTCGAGTAATTCATGTTTTGGGCCTAAAAGCCATTTGTAAACAATGACTTTAAATGTCGATTTCACTTGAATCTTAAATCACTCTCGTGAAATAAAAGCAGCATCTGGTAGAAGAATGTTAGTTCTACCATATGGAGTTGCTGGATATAGTAGGATTCTCGTGATTCGCGAGAGGTCAACATTTTAAGTCATTGTTTAAAAATGGCTTTTAGCCCTAATCATGAATTACTCGAGAACTGTAGGTCTGATGTTCTGATCTCAAGGATAGGTTCAGAGTGGCCACAGAACCGGGAAAACCGGAAAAACCGGGAATCAACCGGGAATTCTAAAAAACCGGGAGAAACCGGGAAAAAACCGGGAATTTATGTTCACATGATTATTTATAATATAGATTGTGTGTGACTATCATCGACCTCTAAATATTCCTATCTTAGCGTGTTCATCCATAACGATCTGTGAAATTTTAGAGTGTGTCGATTGATTTATCTTCTATAGATCATTGCACGATGGCGTCATCAATGCAGTTTTGACAGTTCAGGGAGCTTGCTTGCGTGGACTTCGAATATTTTCGGTAAAATCGGTTTGAGATTTTGTGCTCTAAATTTATTACGATTGAAGTAAAATTTCCGGAGAACAGACCTCAGTGCTTATGTTTACATCATTTCCTGAATCTAATCCGGAAAAAGCCAATGAAAAATTTCGTTTGAGCGGTTCAAATTCTAACACCTTGTAAACAAGCTCCCTGGACTGTGAAGAAAGTGAAAAAAGTGAGGTTAATACTTTCCGTGCAATGACCTATACATATCTTGGCTCATTCGTGAAGTGTGTAGCAAAGTGTGTTCTGACGTCTTATCTCTTTTCTCAAGCGCATAGAAAGTATAGGACTTGCTGTCAGGCAAACGTTTCCCTATACACAGAGATTCGAGATTACACATTTTATGTAAACAAATCACTCACCTTCGGCAGCTATGTGAAGCTGTCAAAAAGATGAGTGATTTAAAAAAACACAATGGGAGTTAAAAGTACCCACCTTGAAACAGCTTCATGTAGTTCCAGAGGTGGGTGTTTTTCACTCTTATATGGGTGAAAATTTACTTCGTAAAAATTTGAAATCCTTCAGAGTTTGTCAAAAGTACAAATATGTACAAGTTTTATACCGCTGCACCTCGCTTTGGTGTTTAATTTTATCTCCAGCTCTGATTTTGGGATTACAATTTCAAGCATAGATGTGATATGGGATAAACTGGACCCAGAATATTTTCAAAAGCTAGCAGGAAAGTGATTTTTGATTTTTAGAAACACATTTTTATAAATGCGTAGAACATAAATGTTTGATTTTTACTCGATGTATTATTGCTTATATAAAATATCATTGAATACAATGTGCTTATTTCTTTCTTAATTTATTCAGATTTTCCTGGACAATTTTTGAAAATAGTATTTAATCGACTTTGACTTAGATGGGTACTAAAAGCCCATCCAAAAAAAAATTCTGGTTTCAAGAAGATGGGTGAGAAGTAAACATACATTTTGACGAACAGACGTTGTGGCCATTTATCGGTAAAACGCTTTTACCCACCTTGTGGGTTAGTCCACTTATTTCCAAGGTGGGTGGAAAAACACCCATTTCTGAGTACTTCTGTGTACTGGAGGAAGTGTATGAAAACAAAACATATTTGTCCTATGCGTTTGAAAGAAAGGGGATTAGGCATCAGAAAACCTAACTATTAATCTCTCTCGTAGTGTGTAGAAGTGAAATTTATTTCCCAGAGTTAATTCCGCGATTGTTTACACTTCAAGAAAACCGTAATTTTTGTGAAGACTTAAATTCAAATCCCGGGCTCCATTTAAAACACACAGGCGCACAAATCCCGTGACGCTTTTCCTGACCTGGAAACCAGTCTTAAACCGCGAAATTTTTAACATTTGGTCCAAGAAAACCGGGAAAAACCGGGAATTTGAAAATGAAAATTAAGTGGCCACCCTGAAGGTTGGATGACCTAGAACATGTCATATTGCTGTATAATGTTTTTTGACTTTAGGAATGTTAATTGAATAAATTTGAACATTTTTTGTAACTTTGTATTGCCTAAAATTTACTGTTTTGACCGTAGATTTCAAGGTCCAAACTCCATGACAGTTTGGATTACCTAGAGGATCACAAAGCAATAATATAATGACTGCTGACCATCCCGACGATTAATTGAATATGTTTGAATCCATATCGTCACCTTATATAGCCCAAAAAACTACTGTTACAACTTTAGATCTTATGTTTTGAACTTAAGGACAGTTTGGGTTACCTATAATATCCCAAGATTGTCGCATTACGTCTGTTGACTTTCCAGTCTACACTTTTCAATGAATATTATGAAATATTTACTGTCCCTTTGCATTCTCCAAAAACCTACTGTTACAACTGTAGATCTTATGTTCTGAACTTAAGAACATTTTTGACAGCCTAGATAATTTCAAAAAGATACAAAAATGTTAAAAGTTTGAATTATGGAGAGTGTGAGCTGTTTAGTGGAATACCTGTAACTAGAAAATAAGAAGAATGATTAGTAATTTCCATTTAATTCCAACTACCTTTATTGCTTATCTTGACAGATACGCGTATTTCGTCTACAATGTGCAGACTTCTTCAGTGTCGTGTACTAATACTCGACTGAAAGAAAACCTTCGCCACCTGCCGTATTTATCCTATTTTCTAAATACAAACACTTGTACCTACAGCTAACATTTCTTGTACCTAACCTATCCTGAGTCCAAAACAAATATTATGCTTGATATCTACCTCGCCTTTTCTTTATACCTAACCTGATTATTCCGTAGCAGCGGGTGTTCCACTGCGTCCGTTTTGATGTCGTTTAGGTATTAAGTTAAAGAGCCCGTTACCTTGGTCTTTGTTTAGTAGATTTGTGTTTTGTTGTTTGTTAATTTCTAAGCTTTCTGCGACGTCTAATTTCCAGGGTGTAGAGGTAGTCCGTAAGATTGTGATGTCATTCGTCGTTATGTCGTGATTTTCCGTAAAGATGTGTTCTGCAACTGTCGATTTGAAGTTATGTGAAATTCCTTTGTCAGTCTGTTTGACAGCCTTAGTCACCTCCGCTAGATGCTCTTTGAACCTTGTTGCCAAGGTTCTCTTTGTTTGACCTACATACATTTTGCTGCAGTGTTTACACTTAATTTTGTATACCCCTGCTCTGCCTAATACATCTATTGAATCTTTGGTGGAGCCTAACGACGATGCCAATTGGTTGTTCCTGCTAGAGAAAACTAAGTCCAAGCCAAATTCCCTAAGTTGAGTTTTTAGCTTTTGTGTAATATCTTTATCGAAGGGGACAGACACACGTTTCAGGGGTTCAGGTGAATCGGAAAGGGTTGTTTGTGATTTCCTATGAAGAAGTTTTTCCTTTTTTTGGATGATAGCTTGAATTGTCCTCTTTTTGTAACCATTGAGTCTAGCAGTTTCGAAGATATATGCTAATTCTTTGGCTTTTCCGGTTTTAGTAGAACAACTTTTCTGCTACAGAGGGAAAAAAATGTCATTGCATATCAGTACATTTTTCTACCGGCGTCAAAACATTTTCGCTGCCATGGCCGATGGAGTTTTCCCTTAGGTGTAACGTAAATTAATGTCGTTTGGACTGTTGATGACTACTGGCTAATTAATGCATGAATGTGACATGTATCGAATGGAATCTAATTATAAGCATAGGTCCTAACAACTCGCATGCATAAATGGAGAGATAAGTGAATTTTTAATCAAGTTATCAAATACAGTCAAACGCAACCTTTAAGGTGAATTGCTGCTCCGTGTATTTTTTCCTATCTTTTATCTCTCTATCGCAAATTTACCTCGCTATTTCAAACTGATAAATCTCCATTGTAAGTGAATAAACATCGAATCGAACTCCATCAGATTGCTCACAGCAAGTAAGCACAAAAACTGATGTGATTAAATATCCAATATCTAGTACAGATTCTGAGTTATTTCAATTCTAAATGTTGAGGTAATGGCTGCCGTCGAGAATGCTTCAGCGTAAGCCCTTAAACTGTTTGAAACTGTCGGGCGAAAAGAAGGCGACCTTTTTATTCTCTCTGTTTTCTATCATTCGCGTTCACCTCAACTGCACCAGTGCAAAAGTCCTAGTGTGCGATGTTCAACATTGCGAAAATCTACACTGTTACTAGCCACTAACCTCATCGCCTTCGTGGCGCAATCGGTTAGCGCGTTCGGCTGTTAACCGAAAGGTTGGTGGTTCGAGTCCACCCGGGGGCGGGAAATATTTTACAGTTGAATCTTCGCTTACCGTGGTTGTGGATTATCAAAACAAGATTCTCCCAAGCCAAAACATGTCTTGGACTAGTCAAATGACTATGAAGTAAATGCTCTGTGTGATACATTTCTTTGTTTGACGCATAGTAGGATTGTGGAATAAAAAAATATTGTAAATTAGTTATAAATATTTAGTCTTATACACATACACTAAGACAAATGAAGTTCAGAATTTCATTAGGCACAACTTAAGAACGACACTTGTGAATTTCATTAGCCAAACTTATGAACTGGTTGTATCTTATATAAGCTTGTTCTTGTACGCATTTAGCCTTTCAAAGCATTCATGGATCGATTTCAGGTTGCTTTTAATTTTGTTTAACAACATTATATTTCATATGGTAAATTAATCAAATTCATATTGATTTTTTGTGGCAAAAATCTATAACGCAAATTTATGAATTTCGGAAGTTGTTATGTGTTACCAGCAGAAATTTCGTCATCGATTCGTCATCGAATAGTACTCGATTTTGGTTGTATATTTCCAAAGTCGATAATCATTTTCTTCGTGAAAAATATTGCAAAAATGCTTTCCTAATTGGAATATTATTGCTTGCAAAAGGAATACCTTATTTTGTGTTTAGTTACATAAGATCTTCAAAATGAAGAATCTACTAGCCGTGGCTGGCGTTTTGCTGGTAACGGCGACAATCTGGGCCACATCAGTCGAGAACGGCGGACGACGTCTGCTCGGAGCAAAGGAATGCACCTGGGGTCCAACCTACTGGTGTTCGAATTTGAAGAATGCTAAGAATTGCGGGGCGGTAACACGTTGCATTCAAACTGTGTAGGAAAAGCAAAAGTATTCCGTCGATAACGATGAAATTTGCAACATCTGTCTGGATATGGTCAAGCAGGCCCGCGATCAGCTGGAAAGCAATGAAACTCAAGCCGATCGGAAGGCCGTCTTCGAGGGTTCTTGCAACTTGATCCCAGTCAAGGTAGTCAAGAAGGAGTGCAAAAAGTTAGCCGATGATGTCATTCCGGAGCTGGTGGAAGCACTTGCTTCGCAAATGTACCCCAACGTAGTATACAGCGTGGCTGGTTTATGCAACAATGCTGTCATCGATGCTGGAGGAAATGCCGGTAGCTAAACTGAACGATCAGGAGGATGTCGATGGTTCCGTTGATGAGAGCGAAGAATTAAAAAATGAATTCAATTGCGGAAAGTGTAACAAAATTGCTGGATTAATCACCAACGGGTTCCATGCTACTGATCGCGACCAGGTTCTGGATGGATTCTTAAGGCTCTGTGGTCAAATGGGATCTTTCTCTGATCGATGCTCCAGTATTGTGCTTAGCTACTTCAACGAGATTTATGACCATATGATTAAGGAACTCAACGCAAAAAATGTTTGCCACATGTCAGAAGCCTGTGCTAGTCACTTCCATCAGCACGAGAAAAGTGATGAAATCGAAATCCGTCCTATGGGAGGAGTTTGTGTCATCAAAGTTGAAGATGAACAGCTAGGTAACGATATTCCATGCAAACTATGTGAACAGCTAGTTGATCACCTACGGGATGTACTGATTGCCAACACCACCGAGCTTGAGTTCAAGCAAGTATTGGAAGGGCCTAACAAGCAAACTAAAACTTTCAGCGACGAATGTTTGAACCTGGTGGATGAGTATTATGAGGAACTCTCGTGCATAACCTGGATAGCAACAGCGCATGCTTTATGATTGGGGTTTGTCCGAAGGTAGTGAACAAGGAATTGGATGGTCCTATTATGCCTACCGTTCCACTGCGAGTAGCTATTATCCACTAAAAACAGCAGAAGTCCCCCAAAAAAAAATCTTGGGGAGAATGAACCCAAATTGTCTGCAGTTGAAATTCAACAGGCTCAGTTACCAATCGATTAGACTAATGGGAGCCCCATTGCCACTGCGCTTGGTCAAAAATGGCAAGTTCTGTACACTTTGCGAATATTTCATGCACTTTGTTCAGGAAGCTTTGAGCGAACCGGCCAATGAAGATGAGATCAAGAATGTTGTCGGTACGACGTGTGAAAAGTTGCCCAAGGCCATCCGTGGCGAATGTCATAGCTTTGTTGACGTGTATGGCGATGCCGTTACTGCACTTTTAATTCAATCTATGGATCCGCGGGAGATCTGTTCACAACTACACATGTGCCCGGCAGCGTGGGATGACACAGAAATTTTCGCTCCTGCTCAAATCGACGTTACTATTGATGCCACCGCTGGCAAGGATAAACCCACATGTCCTCTTTGCCTGTTCGCTGTTACTCAGCTGGAGGAGAGTATTAAGAATGACCGTACCAAAGAAAATATCAAACAAGTTTTAAGCAAACTCTGTTCTCATCTATCACCCAAACTAAAAATGGAATGTACCGACTTTGTTGATACTTACTCTTCGGAGCTCGTCGTGGGTTTCAAATGGTGAGTTGACAACTTCGAAGGAGGGTGCAACCGACCTCCGGTCCTCACAAGTTCCTACCTCACGCCTCCGCGAGTCATATGATCACAAAAGACTGCCAGCTGAAACATGGAGACGCTGGTTGGCGTAGCCTGGGCAATGTTGTCAATCTGACAATAGCGAAGTGAGGGGGTGCGACCTGTAAATCATATCATATAATTTTCCATTCTCATATCAATTAATGATTTCAGCAGGCTTTGGAATCATCTTTGCATTCCAAAACCATTTATCTCAGGAGCCTGGAGCAACATGACATGGATAAACTAGAACAGTATAAAGACATGTTTTAGCAACATGTCTTATAAAATAATAACTCTCATTGAAATTATTGTTTTGATATTTTGAATGATATTTTCTGTTTTCAGCTTTTCCAGGACTAGTAGGATATTAATACATATCTAATTATATTTTTTCAGTAACAAACCAGTGGATGTCAGATATGTTTTGTACATACGCATATTATGTTCTCGTATTGACTTACTGTAGCCGCTTTTTACATGGTCAACTAATTTAATTGTGTCTTAAAATGCCATGTACATCATTCAAGTTGGGAATTTGTATTAATAGCATTTTTGTCTTCTATGATATTTTATTTTTTTATTTTTATCTGCTTCAGGGTTTTAGGGAGGGTGATTCTAGGTAGTGTAGATGTGTTACTGCTGTGTAACATAAGATTTTTTTCTATTAACCACCCACACGTGTGAGTGGCCCCAACAGCATCCTTACTGTTGGTTTAAATCGGTCGTCAAATTGGGTAGCTCAACATATTCTTGTATTCCATTGAAATAAACCACCTACACCTGTGAGTGGCCCCAACAGCATCTTTACTGTTGGTTCAAACCGGTCCTCAAACTCGATGATTTAACATATTTTTGTATTCTGGTGAAATAAACTATCCACATTTATGAGTGGTCCCAACAGCATCCCTACTGTTGGTTTAAATCTGTACTCAAACTCGATGTTTTTAACGTATTCTTGTATTCCATCGAAATAAACCACCCACACTTGTGAGTGGCCCCAACAGCATCCTTACTGTTGGTTTAAATCGGTGCCAAAATTTGAATAACTTTAATGTGCATCTCTGTACAGAGAATAAATCGGGAACATAGTTAAATATCTTATTCGCTGCCGACGTCAGTTGAATTCAGTACACCGTTTACCAAAACGGATCCCGCTGCAAACCCAACCATTTTATCCAACATCCTAGTGATTTCTCGTGGGAGTGCAGAGGTGTTCTCGGCTTCCAATAAAGCGAGTATCACGTCAACATATTCCTACCCATTCCCTACTTGACCTGCATTCGGGCGAGGCCGGCGCCGGTTTGGGATCACCAGTTTTTACACATTGAGGATGTATGTTGGTCCCAAGCATCATCTTTTGGTTCTCTGTGTAATAACAGCTGATCTGGCAATAACTGAGTAGCAACCTCTGGCGGTCAATCATGCTCATGCTCATGCTCAGAAAAGCAAGGAACAGATCAAGGAAGCTCTGGAGCACGCTTGCGATCGTTTGAGATAGTGCAAGACCAAGTGCGAGCGATAAGATAGATTACGACATTGTCCAGGACGTTGAAAAAATCAGCAACAAAGTTCCAGCCAAGTACTACGGGGAGGGGGGGAAAATGGCCGGGGGTTTGGGGGGCGGGGGGGGGGGCCGGGTGGGGGGGTTGGGGGGAAAAGGGGGGGGTTGGGGGAAAAGGGGGGGGTGCAACAGCCCCCCCGGTTTTTTCAAATTCGGAGAGGAGGTTGGGGAGGGAGAACATAGGGGGAAGAAAAGGGCGGGCTGGGGGGGAGAACGAAAGTTCTTGGGGACCAGCGCATTGGTGCGTTAATGAAGAGAACGCCCAGAAGTGTAAGGCAAGCCAGTTTTGCGCAAAGAAAGGCAAGTGGCTAGGCAAGTGGCAGGGCCATCACTATCAATTGTTTAGTATTTAAGTGGCGGAAGAGTTTTCCGAAGGTAAACGATACCAAGAAGTGCTATAGTTCGAATTAGGCTGTTCTGTTTATCTTGCGGTTACGCTTCCTGTAACTTAATGTTGGAAAAATAAAACGAGTGAGGAGCATTTGTCAGGGAGAAAGTATTTGATGAATAACAAATGTTAGGAGCGTTCGCCATCTCAGGTGATAGGTGAAGAATGGCTGTAACTTTTTAAGAAAATATTAGTCAAAAATAACGGGCTCTTCAATTAGGCTGTCTATATCATTTATCTACTTTTTCTGTAAAAAAAAAGAACAGAAGTAATTTTAGTAAAATAAAATTCTACTAATTGGAAAAACTAATTGGAAATGCAATACTTCGCGACACTCACACGAGAATCATCAGCAAATCAATTTACAAACGTTAGCCAGAAACGATTATCACGTGTGATAGGGAGAGCTTTGCAAATGATACTCACATTGTGACTATCGTTGCCTACAATCAAAAGTGAGTATCACTATAGAGGATCAAAAAAAACAATCTAGAAGTACCATGGATACCTAAGAGCGGTTATGACAAAAAGAGGAACGACTGAAAAAATAATAACAAAGTCTTCGCATTCCAAATCATACTAAGCTAAAAAAACAAGCTACATCAGAGGCATGCTGTGAGGTTCAAGCACTCGGTTAGGCAAACGATGCAGCAGAATCCTGCCAATCAAGCGCACATAAAAATATTGATTTTCACAGATTGCAAATCTTTTTTAAAAGCCGTTTTTTGCCGTCAAACAACAATTACATGAACTAAAATTTTGATACCATCAAAATCACCATCAAATCCAGGTGATATCAGTGAAAGTCGTTCTCGTTCCAAAGCCGCTGTAAACGTTGGAAAGTTTTATAATTGAAATTTTCTATTTTTTGTTGAAAGCAGATCATCGGATTAACCTTGTAAAAAAGCATCTCGCCCAACGTGGGGCTCGAACCCACGACCCTGAGATTAAGAGTCTCATGCTCTACCGACTGAGCTAGCCGGGCTTGTTGAAATCCTAAATTTTAATCAACCTTCGTTTAACAGAATGTTTTCCCCATGGTGGGTGGCACCTCATAAACAACCATCCATCATGATCTTCCTTGCTTTGCTCCTTAATTCTTGTACAAAGTCTACCGTAACATAATTGCTTAATCTTCTTTCTTCATTTTTTTTTCGCAACAGTCGGTTTCGGGTCGGTGTTGAATGAAATTGAAGCCAACGTTGCAGCTTGAGCTCGTGCCATCGCCGTCACCGTCTTGTGAGACATTGGATGACCGTCATAAATTTCCAAACGCCTCCGAAATTGCTTCCAGTTCATAGGCCTTTGGCACACGACGGCCCAGCCGGCTCTCTCTATCTCTTTCTCTCCTCGTGTAGTCCATCGTGAAGTTCCCGTTTTTTATGCTCCTGCTTTGAGTGGCGGCTTTCATGAGTCGCTTTGAAATCGAGTGCTAGGTTATCGATTGTGTTTGCGTTTCTTCGTCGTCGTCCAAGTCATGATGTGTGAATAAGCCCCCTTAAAGAAGAGAACGAATGCAGGTATAATCTTTCTTCGTTATTTATTCATTCCCGGGAACTGTCCTCTCGCAGGTCCCGGATCCCAGGTAAATCGCTTCGACAGGGAGCCCTCCTACGCATCAATAATGCAAAAGCTTCTACTTCGTCGGCCCCTTTGCCGAAGAGCGTAACTTTAGATCTTAACTTCCAACAGAATTGCAGCTTCTTTATCCAGCGCTCTCAATAAGGAACCGACACGTGTGCGGAGACGGGGACGAGGACTGCCGATATTTGTCATTGCAAATTTTTCCATTTATCATTTTTTTGCCATCGCAGTTATTCAAAGAAATTGCGAAAATGCAACTTCCAGGGGTTCTCCGTAGTGAAGATAAATTGGTTCGCTTTTTAAACTCAATCGGAGAGTAACATTCCGATCGGGGTGATTTCGCTTCCCTATGTTTTTTTCCGATGATAAATGATTCGGAATCAATTTCCTAGCGACTTTGATGTTTATGAGAACTGTAATGTCAAATTAGTGCCATCCATTTTCAGTTTGAAGTGATTCGATATGCTGAAAATGCGCGGCTTGTGCTACCTGTACGGTAAAACAGGGATTTGCCTAATCAGCTTACGACTTTGATCTAAGCAAATATTTAATTTTGACTGTCGCATTTGTCAGATTTGCATTCCTCTTTTTTTCGGACAAAGTGTGGTGTTAGAGCTTGAGTGAAACCTAACGATTTTTTTTTTCTTTCTTTTCTATGTCTTTTCAGGTACCTACACTTACTTTTCGCATCATTCATTTGGTTGACGTACTGAGTCCGGTATGAGTTTCCGCTGTTGAAAGCTGCAAGAGTAGCGAAAAATTGGCAGGTAATTGTAACGAACTGATCTCTCTCGTTAAAGCGAGTACAGTTCGGCCAATAGCTAATTATAGCATCTGTCAAGATGGGCACCACCCGGAATTACCCATGTCAGGAAGTGTTGTGGATTGACGTAAGTGACTTGTTCGAACCCCCGTTGATTGCTCCGGATCTTGTCGTCTTGACATATCTAGATGGTGGGAAAAAGTGGTACGATTTTTTCGATCATGAAATAGCGAGTCTTTCATGGCATTAAAAAATTGCAACATTTATCGTAACAATCTGCTGTGAATTGTTGCTCATCATCCCGAATACATCCAATCTAGATCGAAACGTTTCGGAACGGCACCAGAATTCTTCCATAAAGACTGGACTCGGAAATAATGAGACACACAAAAATGATCACCAAAAATTCATTTTAAATCGGATACTTCTCAAATTTTCAGGGATTAAATAACTATATATTAGCTATGTTTTGGCATAATTGATTTATTGAAATTCCCAAGCTGAATGCTCGTACGTTTCTCTTAACACTGCTCATGAGATCTTGGGCGAGGCTTTGTCCATCTTCCTTACACAATTTCTCCCAGTTTTTCTTCAAAGCTTCATCGGTTTTGAATGTTTTTCCGCTTTTCTTCAACTTCATCTTCATTATCGCCCAAAACTTTTCGATCGGACGAAGTTTTGGTGTAAAGGGCGATACGGTCAAAATTTGGTCAATATCAACTTGACGTATTTCTTTCAATTTTGCATTCAAAAAACCTGAACACCCCTCATTTTGAAGGTGTGTGTGTGTAGAATGTTGCTCCTATTTTGATTTTGGAATTCACTCTTCAGTTGTCAAAATGCCGTCCAAGCAAGAAGAGCAGCGTATCAAAATTTTGCTCGCGCATCGCGAAAATCCGAGCTACTCGCACGCAAAGTTGGCAAAATCGCTAAAAGTTGCCAAATCAACCGTTACAAATGTAATTAAAGTGTTTGGGGAACGTTTGTCGACAGCCAGGAAGTCTGGATCGGGGGGAAATCGAAAACCGGAAGCCGCTGAGACGACAAAGAGAGTTGCCGGTAGTTTCAAGCGAAACCCTAACCTATCTCTCCGAGATGCCGCAAATAAGCTGGGTGTATCGTCTACAACCGTGCATCGAGCCAAAAAACGAGCCGGACTATCGACTTACAAGAAGGTAGTGACTCCAAATCGCGATGATAAACAAAATACGACGGCCAAAGCGCGATCCCGGAGGCTGTACACGACGATGCTGACGAAGTTTGACTGCGTGGTAATGGACGACGAAACCTACGTCAAAGCCGACTACAAACAGCTTCCGGGACAGGAGTTTTATACGGCAAAAGGAAGGGGAAAGGTAGCAGATATTTTCAAGCACACGAAACTGTCAAAGTTCGCAAAGAAATATCTGGTTTGGCAAGCCATCTGTACCTGTGGCTTGAAAAGCAGCATTTTCATAGCTTCCGGGACTTTCAACCAAGAAATTTACGTGAAAGAGTGTTTGAATAAACGTCTGCTGCCTTTCCTGAAGAAACACGGTTGTTCCGTACTGTTTTGGCCGGATTTGGCATATTTGGCTATTGTCAAGCGGAACCTAAAGAAGACCAAAAAAAACTGCTAAGGACGAGCAGCAGTTCAAGGCAAACTGGCTTTCTGCGGCGAAGAAGGTGGACAAGGTGGCTGTACAAAATCTGATGGCAGGGGTCAAGCGTAAGGCCCGGCAATTCGGATTTGGAAAAGCGGAAGCCTAACTGAATATTTTTCCTGAATGTTATACTAATTGAACTTGAAAAAGAAATTTAATTTGATTTTTTAAATAAACGATTTCACCGATTTACACGCGTTTTCCCTTGACCAAATTTTGACCGTATCACCCTTTATTTGGCGGGTTCGCTTCCTTCGGGACCACATTAACTTCGTTTCGTACCAATCCATTACAGGCTTGGCGTAATGGCACATTAACGCCCTTCGCTTCGTACCAATCCATTACAGGCTTGGCGTAATGGCACGAAGCGAGATCCGGCCAGAACAGCGTGTATTATTATTATTATTATTCAATTTTTGTTCACTTCTCAGCATGTAGCTAGAAACTTTCACCTACCCCCGGGCGTCTGGTTGCCAAAGGGGGTTAGGCTCGGTGGATACCTTCGTCTTAAACTTACATCCTAATTCGTTTGCTTCGGTTGGATTAGTTATGGTGATTCAGGAATCGCTGGACAATACTACAGGTTCCAATAATCATTGCTTTCTGAATGCTGTTCAGTGCTGTTTCGTAGCTCCAATTCTTCAAGGGAACTGGGGAACAATTCCGGTTGCCGAGATTATTACCGGAACTAAACGGACCTCCTCAACTCCTCCGCCAAATCGCGGTATTTCGTAATCTTGGTAGAGAACGTTGCGATCCAGCGGTACAGCGACATCAATGAGAGTTACACTCTTCTTCCTTTTGTCGTAGATCACAGTGTCAGGGCGATTGGCACGGATGAGGATTAGGATCTCGCGATCGCAGTACAGCTCTATGCAACTATTTTCCAGAACCGGGCCTGGCAGGTACTTTTAGTAGGGTACGTACTAGTTCATCAAGCTGTGCTTCAGTGCAAGTTGTTGGTGCACAGTCTTAGCGACTTCGTTGTGACGACCGAGATACGCTACTTCTGCCAATGCTTGGCAGCCAGCAACAACATGTTTGATCGTCCCTCTTACTGCGTTGCACTTTCTACAACGGTCTTCTACTTCTTCGTGCAATATGTACCTGCGATAGTTCTTCGTCCGGTCTTGGATGGCTACCGATCCGGTCTTGGATGGCTACCATGAAGCCTTCAGTCTCTGAGAAGGGATCACCTCGCACCAGCGACGCTACTTTGTCGACAAGCGCTTGTTCCAACGCTACTTTGTCGACAAGCGCTTGTTCCAACTGATGGGGATGCGTCCCATGCAGCTCTTTCAGCTTCCACGATGCAACTTTATCGTTGATAGTTTTTAGGTCGCAGCCCAACTGGTAGTCATCCTGCGCCAGATGGAGGCCGCTGAACCCATGGTCTGCTTCACAAACAGCACGGTAGACTTCGTGACGGGTCTGGCTTTCTACGCAGTACATCCGCAGCTGCTGGATCTGGGAAACACATAGCGCTTGAATATCGGTAACGCCTCTTCCGCCTTCAGTACGAGGCAGGGTGACTCTCTCGACGGCCGACTTTGGATTGATGCATGCGATGTTTGGTGAACGCCACTCGTACTGCTCGTTCTATCGCCTCCAAGTCAGTTTTGGTCCACTTTATCACTCCAAAGCTGTAGGTCAACATGGGCACGGCAAATCGCCTTTATCTTGTTGCCGGCCGACAGGTACGACCTCAGAACACGGTTGACTCGATACAGGAAATTTCCCTGCAACTTCTTCTTGATCGTTGTATGGCAAATCCCGTTCAATTGCAGGAATCCAAGGTACTTATAGGTCTCGCCTTCAACCATATTCCGAATCTCCTCCTGTTCGTGGTTGCGGAAACCACCGGTATCCGACACTTTACACCGAAGAAGATTGACTGTTCCACATTTATCGATTCCAAACTCCATCCAAATATCGTTACAGAACACCGTTACAAGCTGCAAGAGTCGGTGCAGCTTTCCAACTGTTTCCGCAAACAGCTTTAACTCGTCCATGTAGAAGGTGTGGGTAACATTGGTAGCTCTTCCTCCACTTTTCAAATGGTAGCCATAGTTGCATTGATTGAGTGCTCTGCTAAGGGCGTTCATCGCAAGGCAAAACCACAGCGGGCTAAAGATATCGCTTTGGAAAATTTCCCTTCTTATGCTGAGAGTCCTGGATCTTAACACCGTTGCTCCGTCAGCAATGTGAAGACGTGTGCTCCACATGCCATGCATGCTGTAATAGCCTGATGATTCCACCATCTACCTTATACAACTGCAGTGCCTTGATAAGGTACGAGAGAGGAACAGAGTCGTACGCCTTCTTGTAGTCGATGTATGCCATGCTCAGGTTTCTCCTTTTCTGGCTAGCCTGACCTACAATAACTGCATCGATAATGAACTGATCTTTGCAGCCTTGCGTGTTTTTCCGGCAGTTCTTCGGTCATGACATTGTGCACATCGCAATGGTTTTGTACCTTACGGTTGATTACTGACGAAAGCACTTTGTACAGACTTGAAAGGCGTGTTATTGGCCTGTACTTGGCTGGATTTGCCGTGTTCTAATCCTTGGGAAGAAGATGGGTTACTCCTCTAGTAATGAATGCTGGTAGCCGCTGGAGGTCCTCTACTACCATATTGAAGCACTCCGCCATTCGTCTATGGATTGAGGAGAACTTCTTATACCAGTAGTTGTGCACAAAATCCGGTTCTGGTGCGGCTCAATTCCTGGTATACCGGGTAGCCTCGCGAATATCCTGGGCGATCATGCGTCCAATTCCATTACTCCTATCCTCTTCCTCTAGCAACCACATCCCATCATTGGTATGTTGAACGCGATGCTCCCATAGATTAGTTGAAAATTCGGGTTTCCTCCTTCCGCTTCGAACTTTCTCCATAGCCTCACAGATCGGTTTCCCCTCTTGTACTGCGTTAACCGACCAATTTTAGTCCGCAGTATGGTGATTCGGCTCTCCAACCGCATCATCCATGCGGGTTTTTGTGCGTTGGGGTGCACGCGTCCTTCGTCGTTTCCTTGTGGGTACGTCCGTAATCGCAGCGTTCTTACAACAGCCACAGCTGCAGAGTACACTATGAACTGCAGGTCCTCAAGGTTCTCAACGGCTTCCAAGTACTGTGGCAAGATATCCTTGTTGAGAATGCTTACTGCACTTGTTAGCCGGAAGTTAAGAATACTGCAGTTTTGGTATCCTGTGTCGAGACATGGGGTCTGTCCCTTGGAATTGTGTTGCAGCTGTCACTATGTTGAAAGCTAGTTCGTCGAATAATTGCTGTCGTTGTTGGTTAACCGCTGCAATCGACTCACGTCTCTCACTCGCACTTCCAGCTTGATGCGCTCTACTTCAGCAGGTGTGGGAAAGTTATGCGACATGATTGCTCGCTGTCTGGTATACAATTAGGTCTGCCAGACATATCCGTGTCCAACCTCGTGCAACCGGAATAGCACCGGGTCACGTACTTGTTCACCTCCTTCGTCCACATGATCCGTTGCCTTTGGCGGCCTGCCAAAGTGAGCGATTGACGCCGGTCAGCCGCAGCATCATTAACAGGTGCAGCAGGTGGAACAAAGTCATCAAGAACATTAAGGCAAACCCCAACATCTCAGACCACGATTGGCCAAAAAGTTTCACGCGGTAGGAAGACCAAGGTTTTCATCACTGATAAGACATTTAATTCAGAGCTGTACAGAAAGCGAATATTGACATTCATCAGATCCCACAATTAACCTGTCATGTTTTGGCCAGATCTTGGAAGCTCATTACAATAAAACAATGCTACAGTGGTATGAAACCAACGGGATTCAGTTTATATCGGAAGAACTCAACCCACCAAACTGTCCCCAGCTCAGACCGGTAGAGAGATTTTGGGCTATTATGAAGCGGAAGCGGAAGGTGAATGGCAGTGTCGTCAAAAACATCAATGAATTGAGAACCAAGTGGAATAAGATTGCCAAAACGATGGATGAGAATAATGTGCGCCGGTTGATGAAACGTATTCCGGGAAAAGTCCGCAATTTTTTTCGAAATCGGGATGGTTAATTTTTTTTTGTATGTTCCCTCTAAAGTTCACATAAAGTCGAACATTTTAGTTGAAACAGAATACAATTTTGTTAATGATTTTTTCTGAGCGCTATTAAATTGGATTTGAAAACGTTGTACACTCAAGTCTTTTTTTACACGGGGGATACGTACCATGTAAAAAAACCGTGTAAAAAAACCGCGTTATTTCTAAAATCGTCGTAAAAAAACCGCGTTATTTCAAAAATCGTCTTAAAAAACCGCGTTATTTCAAAAATCGTCGTAAAAAAAACCAAGTTATTTCAAAAATCGTCGTAAAAAACAGTTTTATTTGAAAAAATGTCGTAAAAAACCGTCTTATATCGAAAAACATTGTAATATCTAATAACTGTGAAGGTGCATATTCATTGTTTCAACGCATATTGCATTGTTAAAAGACAAAAATCGCGGTTATCATTAATGTATAGCTAAAATAGGATGAAAATTATCCGTTTTTATCAGCATTTATGTATTTACAGTCAACTTTCCATGTGTCGATATTGAAGAGACCATCGAGATAGGGAGAGATCGACATTCAGAACAGAAATTGACTAGCCTGCTAGAACGATCCTAGAAGCATTTCGCGTTGCAAAAGTTTTTTTTGTGTATCCCGTATCCAAAGCAAATCTCGAACGCTTACTCCAAACACAGATGAACTTGGTTTTTCGCAGTTTTTTCATCGACAGATGGAAGGTTATTTGCTCAAAAATATTTTCAAAGGACTACAGACATACAGAATCATCAAGATAGAGAGAATATCGAGATAAAGAGACTCTCATATATACCAGAGACTATGTTATTAGGAGACGCGCGGAGAGAATGAAAGTCATTTTGGTTACACGGCCAATTGAGATATTTTGTCTGTAGGTTTTGGCAACCTCAAACTTTGTGTTTACATCGAGTGACTTTCACAAGTAGCGTGAATGTTGTCTGCTGCAGTGTAACGATAAACGATTACATTATTGTCAATAACAGTCGATATATCAGAGCTTTTTTCTATGTGACTAATTCTCCTTTCCACACACACACACCTAAAAATAATTACTACCGAGTTGAGAAAAATATGATAACAAAACCAAATCTCTAGAGAACTCATTATTGTGGAGGGACTGTATATTTAGCTTTAAATTTTGAGTTTATTTAGTGACTAATTTATAAGCAGCTGCGGAAAATCTACAGAACTGTAGAATCAGTTTTATTGATTGACCGACAAAACCTCAAAACGCTTAAATCAGTTGATCACTTACATAATTGTTCCGAATCTTCCGCCGGGACACCATTTCGGTCCATGTTCCGGTCAAAACTGTGGATTCATTCTAATGAGAATTCAATTAATGGTTTTGTAAAATCTGCCTAACTATTGTACCAGTTTTAAGAACTGAAAGCTCTCACGATCAAAAAGAAAACTTCTAAGAAGAAGCCATATGGAGGAGGTGGACCAGTTCTCGGTTTCAATCGCGTTTACTCAGCCATATTCAAAATTAAATTTTGGATAATATTTTATTTACGTGTGCATCCAATATAAGAAAGCAAGATTGTAATATTGATGCGAGTGCGAGCTTTTTAGTGGAATAACTGTAACGATGATTCAAAGGCGGAGATTAGTATCTTCCATTGAATTCCAACTACTTTTATGTTATCTTGACAGATACGTATTTCGTCTACAATGTGCAGACCTCTTCAGTGTCGTACTAATATTCGACCTAACATTAGTACGACACTAAAGAGGTCTGCACATTGCACCGGAAGTCGCCATCTTGGTTTTCAAAACTGGCGTCAGACATCGATTTCCGGTCTCTACACGTCGTCTTCGTTCCGAGAATATCCATATTGTAGACTATTTGACAATTTTTCACAAACCGGAAGTCGCCATCTTGGATTCCAAAATGGCGTCGCACATCGATTTCCGACCTTTACACGTCGTCCCTTCCGAAATACCCATATTGTAGAATGTTTGGCTCCGAAAACCGTAAATAAATAAATAAATATTAGGTGCGCAACTAAGTTCTCGCTGTTTTTTTTTGGTGAAAAAGGAACTTTATTTTGAAAACAAAGGTTATAAACGAATTATTCAAAGTATTGCCCATCACTAGCTACGACTTTTTCCCATCTTTCTGGTAGAACGTGAATACCATTTCGATAGAACTGTTCGTCTTTTGATGCTATCCAAGAATCAAGCCATTTTGAGATGTCATCATTTGAGTGGAATTGCTGACCAGTGAGACCATGTGTCATCGAACGGAACAAGTAATAATCGGACGGTGCAATATCAGGAGAATATGGCGGGTGGGGTAGGACTTCCCATTTGAGCGTTTCCAAGTAGGTTTTCACGGGTTTCGCAACGTGAGGTCGAGCGTTGTCATGCTGAAGAATCACTTTTTCGTGTCTGTGCTCGTATTGTGGCCGTTTTTCGTGCAGTGCTCGGCTCAATCGCATCAATTGAGTTCGATACCGTTCCCCGGTAATGGTTTCGTTTGGTTTCAACAGCTCATAATAAATAACACCAACTTGGTCCCACCAAATACACAGCATAACCTTCGCAGCGTGAATATTCGGCCTAGGCGACGATGTTGAAGCATGCCTGGGCAGTCCCCATGAATGTTTCCGCTTTGGGTTACTGTAATGAATCCATTTTTCGTCACCCGTCACAATGCGATGTAGAAAACTCTTCCTTTTTTGCCGCTGGAGCAGTTGTTCACAGACGAAAAAACGACGCTCAACATCTCTTGGCTTCAAATCGTAAGGAACCCAAGTTCCTTGCTTTTGAATCATTCCCAACGCATGCAATCGCTTAGAAACGGCTTGGCGGGAAACTCCTAATCCTGAACCAAGCTCTTCTTGCGTTTGACACGGATCCTCATCGAGCAATGCCTCCAATTCAGAGTCTTCGAAGTTTTTTGGCCTTCCTTCACGCGGACGGTCATCAACACTGAAATCACCGTTTTTGAAGCGACGAAACCAATCACGACACGTTGTTTCACTCAGAGCAGCATCACCGTAAACTTTTTGGAGCTCTCGATGTGCTTCAGCCGCCGTTTTCTTCGAATGAAAGAAGAAAATCAACACTTTCCGCAAATGACGATTATTTGGCACGAAATCAGACATCTTCAAACAACCAAAATATATAACACTAAACCAAAATCACTGATTTGGCAAAGCGGTTTGTTTACCATATGTCTGAGCTTGGTTTATGACGCTTGAGATGTACAACATTCGACCAGCACTTACTACTATTGCTAAACAGCGGGAACTTAGTTGCCCACCTAATAATATCTGGAGAACTATATAAAAACCCTTAGACAAAATTTGAAAAATAATTTTACAAAAACCCATTGCGGAACTTTTAAAGTTAAGAATTATTTATATGAGATTATGAAATTAGAGTAGGATTAGGAGAAAACTTAGATTTCTCCTACAAATCAGGATTTTCTCCAAGAATTACTTCATGAAAAAAATGTATAGTTTTTGTGTAGTTCTTTCAGGTGTCCTCCAGTGATTCTTTTTAAATCACAAAACTTCACAAGATCAGGGATTCCTCCAATCATTTCATCACAAGAAAGTTTTGAAAAACTGCCAATGCAATGTCAGAAGAAACTCCTGAAAGAATCCCTGGAGAAATGCCTACAAACGTCTGAAGAATACCCATAGAAACACCAGAAGGAATATCTAAAGGAATGTCTGAGAATCTCTGAGAAATTCTATGAAATTCTCTTAAAAAATTATCAAACATTATATAATCAAAAAATTTATGGAGAAATCATTTGTCGGCACACGCACACAAACTGACTTCGGACTGTCCTCTGTCACTGCCCTATGGTACGAATAGCCAAATTTTGCGACAAAAATCGATAACTTGAAAACCATTAACTTTAGACATATGATGTTTTAGGAAGATTTTATCTTAAAAATAAGATCTATCTTTTGGTTTGAGTGTTGACTTTAGCACACTACCCCCACCTGTTCAGCTTAATCACCCATCACAGTGTGCTCAACAGATGGCACAGGTGTGTAAGTGACGACGGTTTGTAGTGCAAAATTTTCAAATTGTTATGTCTGTTTGTCTGTGATATAAATGTTTATTAATAAATGGAGATGGGCAAACATAAAAAAAATATAAACATTTTCATAAAAACCTCACATTGTTAGCAACTTGGTGGTAATTGTTGATGCTACTGATCAAAAAATATGCAGAAAAAATGCAAAACTACCTATTTTAAAAAAGAATTTAATGAGTTTTACTCCACAAGGGGACAAGAGGGGATACACCATTTTGCATAGATCTTGTAGATGGAAGTTTTTACTTTTAGTTCACGTATATTGTGCTTGCAAATATTTGCAAATAGATAAGTATGATTCTTGAAAAAACGTATTTTTTCAAGATATCTTACTTCAACTTCTACAACTTTTTTTATACCATAAGTAGCAACCATCTTGTATCTTGAAAATGTGTCCTTTTATGCCTAAAAGTCATCCTAATAAATTTTTCAAATTCAAATTGAAATAAAAAAGTTTGAGCAAAGAAACTGTTTTTTAAGTCCCACCCTGAGGAAAGTTAGAAAAACTGTTATAAAAAGATACGTATATGAGATAGAAGTTAATTTTGTTCAGCAAAGTTTCATTAAATTAAATTATCTACAACTTTGTACGAACAAAAGTTCTTCTAAATCATAAGAATAAAAAGTTAGAATTTTTATTTTGGGCATAAGAGGACCACCCTAGTCAACACTTAAACCAAAAGATAGATCTTATTTTTAAGAAGAAATCTTCGAAAGACATCATATGTCTAGAGTTAATGTTTTTCGAGTTATCGATTTTTGTTGCGAAATTTGCCTATTCGTACCATAGTGCACTGTAGTGTCAGTGTCAATTGTGTTATTTTGCTTCATGGGCCTAAACAGCAGACTGAAAGTAGTATCAACAATCACTATGCAACTAGCGATTTGAAATTGGTTATGTTGTAGAACCCCAGTGAAGTAACTGAGTTGACTAAATATACTTGGTTGAGATTGTGGAGTTTTTTTGGTTTGGTGGTGGGGGGGGGGTGGGGGGTGGGGGGGGGGGAATTTCTGAGGGGGAGAAGATTTTGGGTTGGGGGTTGGGGGATAAAAGGGAACACGAAATTTATTCTCAGAAATGCCGCGTAGAACCAATTTTGCAAAAAATAAACCCATGACTCGAATGATGCGATATAATCTTAACTGCAGTATGATTGACATCACAATGTCTAAAAAACAAATAAGAGCAGTAAAAGGAAAACTAAAAGGATCTCGACTGGAAGACAGTATAAATAATGTTTTGCATGTAAGTAAAACGTTGCTATTATTGCACATAGTCTATTTTTCTTCATGAAAATAAAAAGAAAATAAATTTGTGTACAAAATTAGTTACGTCCAAAATACGAAGTACTCCGGATATGAGAAAGTTTTAAAGGAATAATGAGAATCACATCAATCAATCGTACTTTAACATGATTTACATCGAATCCGTTTCGTGTAAAATTGTAACTTCTCAGGGCGATAAACAACCATCAATCAGATGGATTGTGGGAAATAAAACACCCACTCTAGAAGCAAATCCTAATTGCAATGTTACAAAAAACAATCTCACTTTAGCAGAGCGTAGTTTCGATCTACGGACCTCTGGGTTATGGGCCCAGCACGCTTCCACTGCGCCACTCTGCTTCCGTGATGAAGTTTCTCGAAATAGTCAAACACATTCTACCTCCCTTGCTGGTCGCACGACTCGGCAAGGAAAATTCACCTAATCGTTCATTCCCCCACACACAAACAAACTGTCTTTCACTTCTACCCGGCAAAACAGCACCACCACCACAGCAAGGGGCGAGACATGTTTCGTGCGAAAACCGAAAGCACACATCGAAGAAGAAAAAACCGACTACGAAACACGAGAACCCAAGACGGGGGTTGAATAAATTGTTGCCTGCTTGTTGGCTTGCTTCAGCTGATGCAGACGAAACGTGCTCGGCGTCGTGGAGCAAAAACCGAAAATAAGCATCCATACACCACCACCAGCAGCATCGACGAAGGAGACGAAAATGTGGTTCGTTGCTTCGACGCGGCGGCGGTCAGTGACGTAATTTTTCCACTTCACACTTCAGTTAGTTCAGCTCGTTGACGATGGAGAGGGAAGCGATGAAATATGGATTCGAGTCAAGTTCACGGCGGAACTGCGAAGTAAAATTGGATGACGTTTTCAGTTTCAGATTAGTCACCAGCGGTGGCGACAGTCGGTGCATAAATTCAAATTAGTGCTAATCGATTGCTCAGTCCGAGATGATTGCATCTGGTGATGCAATCAGTTTTTGAGTCATTCGAAACAAAGTCCACTGTCACTCGAATAAACGAGACTAATTTTCCATTCTTGCACCTCCGGCCGGCATATAGAACTGAGCGCCGAAACGGCTGGAATCATAATTACGTTTACGACTCTTAAATGCGACAAAACAACACAATTTTATGACAAAATACTCGTGAACCTCCTTCAAGAAGGTACCCATATTCAACGAGGGGTTCTCAAGAATGCACTTCTTTTTAGAACCAGCATAAAAAAAGGTGGTGCAGCACTTCCTTAAATGGGCCGTAAAAATTAAAGCATCCATTCGAGATTGTGGGTTCAACAACAGCAGCCAGTTCGCTAACGGCGAAGACGAATGAGCTTTTATGAGTGCGGCAATGGATTTTATTGCCCCTCGATGGTTTGTTCTGTTGTTGGGTTCATTTGAATCGATTCACCCGAGGTTCGCCGGACCTCAAACGAGATCTAATGAAGGGCATTTAACAACGTTGGTTTGGTTTTACGACTGCCGTGCGGGATGAGTTTTGCAAAATCAGTGATGCTTTTGTTCGAGTTGAATGAGAAGAATTCGTCAGCTGTCGATTTGGAATCAGTTCAGTTGAGGTGAATCGTTGAAATTATTGCTCGCTATCAGGCTTCCATGGAAGATTGATTAAAGAGGCTTAATTTCTGCTGGGAACATCATCGCCTTCGTGGCGCAATCGGTTAGCGCGTTCGGCTGTTAACCGAAAGGTTGGTGGTTCGAGTCCACCCGGGGGCGAGATCTTTTTTTTGGAAAGGCATTTCTGTTTTGCCGACAATCAATGTATTTTTTTTTTCGAAAATCTGAACCATAAGAAATATTTTTTATGAAAAATTACTTATTTCCACCTCTTTATCTAAGTGCACACTGTAAACTACTATAAAAGAGAAACCCTTACCATAAAATTGATATTTTCAAAAGTTTCATATTGAATCACATATTTTGCCACACTGATTTATATGCCCGGCTAGCTCAGTCGGTAGAGCATGAGACTCTTAATCTCAGGGTCGTGGGTTCGAGCCCCACGTTGGGCGATATAATTTTTGAACTTCCATCTACTTTATCGATTTACATAAAATCAGAATGAAGTGAAAGTGTTTTTGGTGAAAGGTAAAAAGGAAAAAGGAAATAAAATAAAATAATCAATTAAATCATTTAGCAGCTAAAGGTAGTTGCTGTATTTTTTCTCTTATTTTTTACTTTATTTTTGGTTCTTAAGTAAGTAATTAAAATGATGAAAACCTTTTCCACAATTTGTAAAATTGTTGCATAGGTCTCTAAATGGAATTTCGAGTTCCTCCTGTAACTTGATTCCTTGATGCAGCAGCATGCTAAATTTGAATGATTCTACAAAAACATGTATCCCAAATATTTTATCCAAGCAGAGTGGCGCAGTGGAAGCGTGCTGGGCCCATAACCCAGAGGTCTGTAGATCGAAACTACGCTCTGCTAACGGCAACGAGAAACTTTTTTTTATCTATTACGTATCACTGGAAATTCTGCACCCAAATATAGACAGAAGACTGTCTTCGTGATAGCTGAATTAATCTATGTTTTGCAAAATTAAAGTTTCAAGATTCATGAAAAATTTAGAAATATTTCACAATTTTTTCTAAATATTTTTGTTAAAAGTTTCAAAATTTATACATTCAAATTAAATTCAGTTGACGTTAAAAACTGTAGATGACGGTAAAATGGTGATGGTAGAAATGGTCTGAAGTAAAGAAGTAGTTTCTTAAGAATGATTGTCTTTATTTCATTAAAATTTGGCTAAAAATTACCTAATGGAATTTTATCACTTTCGAAAATTTTAATTCATGATACGTAAGGATGACTTCAAAGTTGTAGCACAGAAACGAAGTCCGAGAGCAGTGGCCTCTCCTCTCTGTTTGACTTGATCAAACCAACAACCCCTGATTGGCCTCATCATGTCAATGAAAGGCCAAAACCGGGTGGGATTCCCACTCTCCCCATCCAATTCACTTCAATCGGGTGCCCCTCTGGGCCCTCTCATATCCCGATTAGATGAATTTATACGAAAGAGAATATCATATATTTATGTACAAAATATATCTGATATCCACTGGTTTGTTATTAGAAAGAAGAAAATAGGTTTGTATTAATATCCTAATAGTCCTGCAAAAGATTAAAAACCGCATAGATCATTCCAATTAAAATAGATTAAATTTTATAAAAAAGATATTTGATTTTTTTTTCTGAATGCAACAATTTTTTTTCCTAGACATGTTTTCAAAAGCTTTCTCTATACTTCTAGTTTCATTTCAAAGAAAGCAAATTTGAGTGATCTAAGCGCCTAGTTTGATGATATCTGAAATAAATGGGATATCTAGTAATAATAACATCAAACAAAAATATCAAAATATCCTATACCGCATATAACCACATGCCAGTCTTCTATGGGAATAGTAGTTGAAAGTTCAGAAGGGCAATTTAAATGTCAATGTTATCCTAAAAAATGCTGAAACACTGAAATTGAGCCTTTAACGTTTGTCATGTTGTTTCATGCTTCTAATATAAATGGTTTTGGAAGATGATCCAAACCGACCTGAACTTATTAATTTAATGAGAATGGAAAATGTACAATTTGATTTCCAGGTACACGATTTTCAGTCGCACCCCGTCACTTCACTGTTATCAAATTGACAACATTGTCCAGGCTATGCCAACCAGCGTCTCCATGTTTCAGCTGGCAGTCTTTTGTGATCATATGACTCGTGGAGGCGTGAGATAGGAACTTGTGAGGATCGGAGGTCGGTCGCACCCTTCTTCCAGGTTGTCAACTCACCATTTGAAGCCCACGTGTCTACGTATTCTCAATACATTCTAAATTTAGGTACCGGTTCTGGCCAACAGTAAGGATGCTATAAGGTTCTAGCGCAGAGTATGTGAAGTTTACATCATAGAAGCATTCAACATTAACAAAGGTTTGATCTTAATTTGAATTAGACTTTATTTCAGACTAAAATTAGACCCATGACTATAAACCTTGTGGTGTTTCAAACAAAGAACATATCAAAGTTATCCGTCGGACAAAAATGATATTCTGATAACATCGTCACAAAGACATCTTCAACTGGAATAAACTCACCAAATCGATCCCTCATCGATGTTCAATATTGACGGTCCCCTTGATGTTTATGAGTATGAATAGTCATTAAAATGTCAACAGTCCTACTGCTAGCTCAACAGATTGCTTGAACAAAGAAATCCGTGCTGTAGGAATTCCAGAAGCCGGACTTTGATCTATTTTGGCTGTGATCAATTACTTCGTCTGAGCTAGCATACAGCGTTGTTGTTTCTTCAAAGAACTTTCAGTGCTTGGACAGACGTACAAGCTATTACCATTGGACATCTTTTTAATTGTTAACTGATAGCGTACAGTAATGTTTGTTGTCAGAAATGATTATGAGCTGTAATATATTTGTATATTCGATCAGTGGATAGTTTGTTTTGGAACTGTCTCAGTAGGCAGTGCTACTCTATAACAAATTTTAATATCTTCTTAATGTAAATAATAAATTTAATATTTTACAAAGTAGCAACGATTTTTCGCAATTAAATTTTTTAAAGGGTGCTTCTTTTTCAATTTTTTTATTTATTTAAATTGCCCCTCTGTAACATTTTGGAATAGTGTAAATTGATTTTGTAAATCTTAACGGAATAATTTAGTAAATTTAGTAAATTTAATAAATTTAGAAAATTTAGTAAATTTTGTTAATTTTGTTAATTTTGTCTCTGTCTTTAATTGAGAGACTTTCAGCCGGTGGCTGGTTCGTCCTCGTTAATATTGTTAATTATATTAATTTTTTTAATTTTGTTTATAGTGTTAGTTTTGTTAATTTTTGTTAATTTTGTTAATTTTGTTAATTTTGTTAATTTTGTTAAGTTTGTTAATTTTTTTAAATTTGTTAATTCTGTTTATCTGTTAATTAGGGTAGTTTTGTAAAGTTTGTTAATTTTTTTAAATTTTGTTAATATATTTTATTGTGTTCATTTTGTTGATTTTCTTAATTAATTTTGTTAATTTTGTTAATTTTGTTAAAATTGTTAATATTGTAAATCTTGTCACTTTTGTAAATTTTATAAATTTTGTTAATATGGTTAATTTTGTTTATTTTGTTAATATTGTTAATTTTGTTAATTTTCTTAGTTAAGTTAATTTTGTTATTTTTTTAATATTGTTATTTTGTTAATTTTGTTAAGTTTGTTATTTTTGTTAATTTTGTTAATTTTGTTAATTTTGTTAGTTTTATTAATTTTGTTAATATTGTTAGTTTTATTAATTTTGTTTATTATGTCAATTTTTTCAATTTTAATAAATTTTGTTCAGTATTTTAAGTTTACAAATTTTAACACCTTCTTAATGTAAAAAAATAAATATAATATTTACAATGTAATGTTGAATAATAATAAATAAATAAATAAATTTAATATTTTACAAAGTAGCGACGATTTTTCGCAATGTCATTTCTATAAGGGTGCTTCTTTTTCATTTTTTTTTATTATGTTATATAAAATTTGTAATCTTTGCACCTCTGTAACATTTTGGAATTGTGTAAATTGATTTTGTTAATCTGAACGAATTTATTTAGTAAATTTAGTAAATCAAGTAAATCTAGTAAATTAAGTTATTTTAGTTAATTTAGTCAATTTACCAATTTAAGTAAATTTAGTAAATTCAGTAAATGTAGTAAATTTAGTTAATTTTTTTAATTCCGTTAATTCTGTTAATTTTTGTTAATTTTGTCTCTGTATTTTTTTGAAAGATTTTCAGCCGGTGGCTGTTCCGTCCTCGTTAAATTTGATAATTTGATTTTGTCATTTTGTTGTAATTTTGTTAATATTGTTAATTTTGTAATATTTTAAAATTTGTCTATTTTGTTAATTTTGTTAATTGTGTTAATTTTGTTAATATTGTTAATTATTTTTTTTAATTCTGGTAATTTTGTTAATATTGTTAATTTTGTTAATATTGTTAATTTTGTTAATATTGTTAATTTTGTTAATTTTGTTAATTTTGTTAATTTTGTTAATTTTGTTAATTTTGTTAATTTTGTTAATTTTGTTTATTTTGTTAATTTGATTAAGTTTGTTAGTTTTGTTAATTATGTTAATTTTGTTAATTTTGTTTATTATGTTTATTTTGTTTATTTTGTTTATTTTGTTAATTTTGTGAATATTGTTAATTTTGTGAATATTGTTAAATATGTCAATTTTGTTAATATTATTAATTAATTTTGTTTTGTTTAAATTGTGAAAATTTTGATAAATTTTGTTCAGTATTGTAAGTTTACAGATGTTAACATCTTCTTAATGTAAAAAAATAAATTTAATATTTACAATGTAATGTTAAAAATAAATTCAATATTTTACAAAGTAGCACCGATATTTCGCAATGAAATTTTTAAAAGGGTGCTTCTTTTTCATTTTTTTTATTTATATAAATTGGGTAATCTTTGCACCTCTGTAACAATTTGGAATAGTGTAAATTGATTTTGTTAATCTGAACGACATTATTTAGTAAATCTAGTAAATAACGTTAATTTAGTAAATTCAGTAAATTTAGTAAATTTAGTAAAGTAAGCAATTTAAGTAAATTAAGTAAATGTAGTAAATTTATTAATGTAGTCAATCTTGTTAATTTTGTTAATTCCGTGAATTCTGTTAATTTTGTTAATGTTGTCTTTGTATTTATTTGAGAGACTTTCAGCCGGTGGCTGTTTCGTCCTCGTTAATTTTGTTAATTTTATTTTGTTATTTTGTTACTTTGTTGCAATTTTGTTAATATTGTTAATTGTGTAATATTTTAAAATTTGTCAATTTTGTTAATTTTGTTAATTCATTTTGTTAATTTTGTTAATTTTGTTAATTTTGTTAATATTGTTAATATTGTTAATATTGTTAACATTGTTAATATTGTAAATTTTGTCAATTTTGTTAATTTTGTTTATTTTGTTAATTCTGTTCATTTTGTTTATTTTGTTAATTTGGTTAATTATGTTAGTTTTGTTAATTTTGTAAATTTTTTTAATTTTATAATCAACATGTATGATATGTACTACCACCCATTGTAGCACGGAAACTAAGTCCGACAGCAATGGGCTCTCCTCTCTGTTAGACTTGATCAAGCTTTAATAACCACTGATTATCCTAATCATGCCGTTGTATGAAGGGCCAAAAAGGGGTTGGGTGGATCGATATGCAACATCACTTATACGTATCCACAGGGATATAAAGAATCTCCTTCCAACAACAAAACTGAACAATTGGTCAAAAGAGCAAGCTATCTAACATGAGGATGCCCCAATGGGCGGGGAGAAGAGCCCGCCCTCTATTCACAAACTGTTAGCAATGGGGAGTTGGCATTCCCACTCTCCCCATCCAGAGTGCTTCAATCGGGTGCCCTGATGGTCCCTCCCATTCCCATGAAATATTTATATAATGGTGTATATATTTATGTGAATGAAAAATACAGGCATTCGTATCTATAATATATGATCTTCATTCGGTTGATCCTGAAATGCAAGAAATGTTGTAAAATGTTAAAGTGTAGAGTTCTGTGGTTCGCGTTTAAGCAAGCTTTCATTCGTTTTCAGCGATAGCAGCATTTCACCGAAATCTTAATTTGAGGTATCCTGAAAAAGTTTATTAAATCTATTGAAATTTTACAAAACTAACATTTATACATTTTAATTTACTGTTGCCATGGTCAATATTTGCTACTTGATGCTGATTTTATAATAGCAATCCGCTTTAATTTTTGCTGACCTAATAGTTATTGCTACCGAGTTAGGAATGGGAAGATTTAAGTGGAAGGTAGTTAAAGATAAATGGGCAAAAAAACAATAAGTAATTTTTTAATCATCTTTGAAGTAAAATCAATAAAACACTATTACCAAATATAATGATATTGTGAGTTATGATCAAATAATGACAAAGGTTGAAATGTAAAATCAAACACTAGCCAAATGGCACACAGCGCTGCATGAATCAGATCAGCTCAGAGTTGATAAAAAGTCCATTTGTCAACCGGAAATGAAAAATACATTCAGCAATAAGTGCAAAACCACAGATTCCGTAATTTTCAAAAGCCTACCACAGCTGTAATTTTCTGCGTTATATACTGGACATATAAGGAATGCTAGATGTCATAAATTGAATGTATATTTCGAGTTTAAGACAGATACCGCCTCAATCAGGTTTGTTGCATGAAAATGTGAAGGTCATGATATGATGGAAATAATACGATGTTGTAAAGAAATACTACATAATGTACATATAATAATTAAATGCCGCTATTTGCCTCTTCCGCTGCGATGTTAGATGATTGAAACTATAAAATAGCGAAATATAATGAAATAAAGTTGATCACCTGGCATCCTAGCAAAATAGCTAAAAAAAATTAGGCAAATAAATTTCATACGAGTATGATTACTGCACAAAAACGGTGACTCAATAAATCCAAAACAAAAAAAAAATTAAAAATGAATGACAGGAAATTCTCCGATAACTCTTTTTTCCTACTGGTCCCATAAATGATTCTTTATGTCTGTAAAATAGAAAAGGTAGGCTCATAAACAATGTTAGTTTTTAAATTAACTAATTTGGACGACGAATATATTTTTTTTTGTAGAATTTGTCGTACATTATCCTCTCTCTAAAAAAAATGCAAAAACAATCCTATCTTTTCAAATACACAACGTGAGTTAGGTGGGCCAAAACTTACAACGATGCAAATGCGAAGCTGAAAATAGCATAAAAAAATATTGTGAAGGGATGTTATAATATAAAATGATAATAACAATTATATTTGTACTGTCTGCATGTCTACTGATCCTGCTGCAATTGTAGAAGGACTTGCATTATCATAGCCACGGGGGAAGAAAACAACTCAAAATTATTATACAACACTTGGGAATTCCATGGATGATCTGAAATTATATACCGTAAAAAGAATACTTTCATTTTTCGTAAGATTTCAGCATGCTACTTTACCGAAGCCACGCTGCCTACATCGCTTTGGTGCGGCTGCCACCTAATGTATAGCGATACAGCGTTTCTTACTCAACCGCTGGATGCCCTGACAGATGCTGTTTGAGCCGCACCTCCTTGGTGGACAGACGCTCAGCACGCACCTCCTCAATCTAGCTGAAGTCAGAAGGACAACAGTGCCCAGGCTGCACTACCAGCTAAGTACGCAACCCTTAGCTGGCGGTCTTTGTCATCTCCTGACCCGTGGAAGCATGAGGTAGGAACTTGTGAGGACCATAGCTATGTTGCGTGGACGCACGCTCCATCCCAGGTGTCTACTCACCATTTTGCAGCCCTATAACTTATACTAACCGACTTACTTACCGCTCAGCCCAGCCAATCATCCCGTAAACAATTATGCCAACAGCAACCAAATTTCGGATTATGCTTCGGCAGCCCTTGCTATAGGTAATATCGACCGACTTCTCCGATTACAGCCCATACGCGGTGTCCAAAAAAAACAAAGCCAATGATCACACGGTACGTAATTTCCTGAGACGGTAATACATGTGTATGAAACGTAAAACTACTGATTGGCGGTTGAACATTACATCTCTACGCTTGATTGGGAGTAGAAAAACACAATGCAACCACTCGGGGGATGGGATCTGCTGGTGGCTTCCATTGTTCCCATTGAGCGATCCATAATATTTACGATTTTGCGTGATTCGACTCGATGCTTGCGCGCACTGCTGACGTCTGAATGGGGAAAAAGTGAATCGGATTGTGTCTGGTTTTTGCCCTCTTCGATTAAATAAATCTCAGTCCTCTAATGAGTCTTAGAAAATTGCGAAACCCATAATTAGATGCCATTGATGACGACCACGACGGCGGATTCGTTGTTCTCCGGAGGAAGGGTCCTAACAATCGACGTCAGCCGACGTCCCGAGAATCCTTCCTTTGTTCGGATTTGGTTTTTGGCCCCAACCCAATTTTTTCTTCGAATCAAATCATTACAGCTGACGAAAACAAAAAAAAACAAGATATCAAGCAATATTATGGCTTTTCGGCAAACCCTCCAATTAGTCGCAGTTTCCTCCCAGCCAGAAAGCACACACCATTTCTCCGACCACTTTTCATAATTTATTTACTTGAAGGTACCTACATTCTACGCTCTTCCATTCAGTCGATCGGTCTAACACTGAGAAACAAGGAAATTTTCTTTTCTTCCACGTCCTCGCCAGTTGTACTTATCATTGTTTATTTATAATTTATTGGACAATAAATAATAATCCGAACGAAAGACGAAAAGTTGTTCCGTTGTCTTCTTCGGAATCGATCGCTTGCAATTATGGTCGGGAGGACCCGAGCCGAGCAGAAATGTTGCGACAAAATTTCACGGCTGGTATATCGAAGCCCTGACAGACGGATGACGAACATTGATCCCGTTGTTGCGATTTGTCACGGATGGAGAAATTTACATGCGCCAAAAGACTTGCTATATATTCAGGAAACTGTGGCTGATGATGAAGACGGTGGAATTGCTCATCCTAGGTGGTGTGGTTAAAAATAGAAATTATGTGGTCAATTAGGTTTTATTTGCAGGGGTTGGAATTTTCGCCTCCCCCCAGTTACTGGGCCGGTAGCCGTCGGCGTCGTTTTCGACGTTGTAAAATGTTTATGCGAATTCTTGAAAAATTCCGATGAGTAAGTGATGCTGATTTAAATTCGTTTAAATCATTCGAGCGTTCAAGGGCGGAGTGAATGTTGGTCAATTGGTATATTTGTTCAATACTGAAATTCATACAAATGCATCACGTTAGAACAGATTGCGAACATCCTGCAAATAGGGTAACTGCCCCCATATTAATCTCATTGTTCCTTTATTCATCCTACGATGAATCAAACAATTGAGCAGTTGAAGGATCGGTTTCGTTTTCTAATAATGTTTGCTTACATTAAATAACTACAACAAACATTACTAACTAATCCTGTCACCTGTTTATCGTTTTATTTCAAGTAGGATGAATTGCAAAGTGATGAGATTAATATAGGTACATCTTCCCTACTTCACTAACCGAAAATTTAATTGAAGTTATTTCAACAGACTGTGACAAAAAATATCAATTAATCCAAAAATTAGGACTTCGGACAAAATTTGTGGAAAACGATTCCAAAACATCCCGAACCAACTGAATCTGAATCAACCGAATCAAGAGCGCGTGGTGGTTCTGAGATACGGAATTGGCATTTGAACTCAACTGCACTTATGGAACGGTTCGGGGAACCGAAACAGCACCAATTGAAAGCGATAACCGTGGGCATGGAGAATCGGTTACCTGGTGGGGATTTTTTTTTTTTGCCACCGACGTGTAGCTTGATGGCATTACTCCAACAAAACGGAACATATTGCGGTGCGTCATGAGTCTCTTCGAGGGATGAAGCGGTTCGAGCTCGTTGGCGTAGGTGGGTCACGCTGCTCCATGAAGTGGGGCAAATCAGGCTTCCCAGACTCTATTTTTCAGGGTTCTCGGCCGTCGATGTAGGTTCGTTAGAGCTACACGTTCTCAAATATGCCACGGCTATTTTCTTCCGGGCTGTAATACATGGCAAATTGTACTGCACATTAGTGATGTGGCTCTATTGCTCCATTGGGAGCCTGACTGGCAAAGGCATTCGGAGAATATCATTCGTTTCGTACCAAACGGCGTATCTTCTAGACAGATTCGGATGCAACTTTGGCTTGGATTCAATCCCGACATCACCGATGCCGTCAATTCGTGGCTTTTAGAGTATCAGCGATTCTAAACAAGACGGAAGCAGCAGAATGGTGATGGATTCTAACACAACACAAGTGGGACAAAGGTTCCAGTCCCGACGTCCACTTCAAAGGTCCAGATGTTTTACATCTATCAGAGTCCGAATGGCCAAAGAGAAAATCTACGAAACCGCTTGAGAACAACGAAAAGATGTGGCCCTACTTGACACATCATGCTCGAGTCGTCGAAGATGTCATCAGTTGGAAGAACTTCTCTAAATGGGAACGCTTGCTGAGAGCCAGCATGTGTTCACCGCTTCATAAAAAACTGCCGCCGTCTATTGAAGAAGCACCTGCCAATATATGGTTGCTTGACGAAAGAAGAACTGCAGCAAGCGGAGAACAGGCTCTGCTTATTAGTCCAGACGACATCGTATCCGGACGAAATAGGGGTGCTGAAGCTGAGACAAGGGAATCCGAAGAAGCGCATCGAAAAAACAAGCTGGCTCCTTTTTGGATGATCTTGGAATTATGCGGGTTTATAGTCGCATCGGATCAGGTTCCTTACGTCACGCACAACTTCAAGTTACCTATTATCCTGCCACGTAACCATCCGATGACCACGTGGCTAGTCGACTGGTATCACCGCAAATATCTTCACGCCAACCAAGACACCATTCATAATGAAGAGCGTTTTCATGTTTCCAGCCAGTTCGTCGAGTGGCGAAGCCGTCCGAAATATACTCCGTTGACAGAACCAATTTTCTGGAAGCCAGTCGTGAACGGTTTGTGACGGTCACAAACTCAGATACAAAGTGGAGTTTCCACCCAACGTCTGCGCCCGATTTTGGTGGGATGGTGCTTGGGAGCGTCTCGTAAGGTCGGTAAGGATTAATATGGGATCGTTGTGTAGCGATAGCAATCCGAACGATGAAACGTTACTGACGGTGGTCGCGGAAGCATTGTGAACTTCAGGCCTCTCACATTTTTACCCCTAGAGAATTCCAACCAGGAAGCGCTGACACCGAAACACTCCATCTTGCTAAGTTCAAAAGGAGTTGTGCAACGTCCAAGAGCCCGAGGCAACCCTTACTAATTGGAACTTGACCAGACAACTCGTAGATCAGTTCTGTAGGCGGTGGGTCATGGAATATCTGCCGTCTATTGCCAAACGAACTAAAAGGTTTGATGAAGCGGAAGTAGTCAAAGTGAATGATCTGGTGGTAATAGTGAACGACAACCAGTGCAACGGGTGGACCAGGGGACGTGTCCTGTCAATGGTCAAGGGAAGCGATGGACGTATTCGTCAAGCGTTGGTGGAGTTTCCCGGCAACCGGTCTCGAAGCTGGCAGTGCTGAAGGTGCAAGCTGATGGTAACGTTAATTCGGTAGCGGAACCGGAAGGAAGTTACTGGGATGTTTTTCAACTCTGGCAGCACGGTTAGTACGCTCTACGCGACCCCTAGGTTGGTACACCATATCGAAGGGGATCAGACAGAAATGTCATCGACTGTCAATCATCACAGTGACTGAGGTCAGGATACTAGGAAGACCAGATTGCAAGTAAAATTGAAATCTATACCCAAGTAACATTGACAAAACCATCCAGCTTTATTAAGTTATTTTAAAATTTTATGGAAGCCACTAGAAATCAATTTGTTTTTATTATGGCACCAAGAGATGCCAATAGGTTTCATTGTTTAGTCAGGTTTATGAGAACCTACACAGCTTGTTAACAACGATCTTAAAACCTTGTTTTATGAATTTTCTTTTCCTCCTATCAAAGGTTTTATTTCGAATTTATGAAATCGTAAAATGCTGTTTTGTAATGCCGTTTTAGGAATCATTCATATTATCTTATTATGGTCAGTTGAAAAGGCATTTTAGAACCATTTTGCCTCCAGTAAATGCTTTAAACGGCAAATTGGCATTGAAAGGAAGTCACCATAATAAACGACTCAAGTAGGCGTTTCTAAATAACTTCACGTTTTTAGGGGAGTTTTAGAGACCCTCGTAATCCATACATAAATATGTACAGTTAACTACTATTCCGGCATAAAATTATTCTCTTCGACTTGGGAGGTTTTGTTGGCCAAATTTTCGGAAACTTGGTTGAAAGATTCTTCGTATAAAAGTATCATTTTGTGCCGAAGTAATGCTTAACTCTAAGGAAAATACAAAACTCGTAGTTAAACTACATTATCCATTAAGTACGTCACCTAAAATTCATAATAAATATTAAAATGTAGTGTTAAAACGGCAGAAAACTTGACCAAATAGTTTTATAGTAGTCATTGCGAAGACAAATTGGCTTTTTGGCAAAACTGTGATTATTTTCCAATCGCCAATGTGAATGAATGAAATGTGGAAAAATAAATGCACTCAATTTTAAATGTAATGCAAATGAACTTCAGATGGAGATCAATTTCGGCATTCTTTTTGATAACTTTATTGAATTCCATCAATTTTCAGGAAATTCATGATTAATGTATCGAATACATTTGTTTTAATTTTGTTTTGGTTGTTGTCAACTCGCATAATTTCCAAGGCGCATTAATTTTCGGCTCCTATCGTATTCACCATAAAATTAAATGCGCATATGATTTAGAGCAAGATACGCTGTGAAAAACTCAATTTATTCTGGATATTTTGATATAAAAAAAATCCCGCAACACTAGAACTTGTTTCTTTGATATTATTTACAGCTAAATGAATCAGATAAGCAGAGAATCGAACAAAGCAGAACAACTAAAACCTATCACTATATCACAGTGAAGTTTGACAGCTGTGGCCATTTGTTGGTTGGTTTTCATGGCAGTCAATAGGTTTTATGAAGGTTCTCAAGTGGTCATAGCATCTAACTAGAACATTTTCAAAATCTTTATGGTCTTATGTAGGTTTTATTAACTTGCTTTCACAGCCGTCTATAGAATGGGACACTGTGTACAAATTTCGGCTTTAAAGAAACTCATAGGAGGTGTTGGTAGACGAAACAGTTTTGGATGTAGTTTTATCAAAAAAGCAGGGAGGAGTGCTATACGGCTGGAATAAAACTAAAATTGTTACTTGGGTATTGTTTATTCTATTTCGATTAAAAAAAAACTTTGTTCGGCTTTAAGAACTCGGCACACAACAACTGCAGTTCTCTTTTGAGGTTCGAAAGATCTACCCAACAAGTTCATTCATTACTTTTGATCATTGTTGTAAAAAGAGATATATAAAAAACCTTGAAAAAAGGGAAAGTTTTCATGAGATAATCAGTTATTTTGAATTAATAAATTGAACTGTTTTATTTTTTTTTATTTTGAAATTTGAGGAAATACAAACAAAAAAATGTTATGTGATGTGATGTGATGTGATAAAAACCCACCATCAGTGCAAGGATTACCTATGTCTGCCAGACTATCCTCAGCAGGTTGCCCCGAGAGAATAGCCTACGTGATGGCTTATTGTAGCAGGGCCAGTCGATCTCAATCAGGACCTTCGGAAGACCACGGCTAGAACCGTGTGTCTTGGCGACTCCACGAACCCTTGTCCATAAATTCTTCGCCTGCCTTAGGATAACCCTCTCCCATCCCAGTTATACAGTTGATAAAGGAACAGGAATTTTTAGCATAAATGATGATTAATAAATAATGTAAAGGTACAAAATGTAGAAAATGTCACGGCTATATGGAAGCTTAGATTCAATTAACAATTTAATTTTTGTACTAGTCTATGTGCTGAGATATTACAAATTTCTACTGTTCCTAATAAAATAGTTAAAATAGTTAAAATTATAAAATATAAAATTTTACTAGGAACAGGAAATACAAAAAATACATACAAAATAAATCGAAGTTTCGAAGAATATATAATTTTTTATTTTAATAAATAATGGGTGTTTTTTGTTAGGTTATTTTGTGATGAAAAGAAAAAAATTATTAATAAAATATTTTGTGGAGGAGGAGGAGTGGCCGCTAATAACGAGGGGGCGGGGGGGGGGGATGTTGGTGTGAGATAAAAATTCAATAGAAGTATTGAAAAAAGAGCGAAGGGCTTGGATATAGTAAAGCCCTTCGCTCAATTTTCAATACTTCTATTCAATTTTCACAACCTGCCGTACACTGACGGAACTATCAACACTTTTTCTTCATATCTTTCATTTCTAGCAAACATTACTGTCCACTCTTGGGGTGATGAGCGAACATCTCCTTCTACATCATAATCGTTACTCCACGTACGGAGAATACAAACATAACAATTATAGAATATATTCTGGTCAAACGAACTACAGAAAACTCATAAAACCCCCAAAAGTATGCAGAAATTGGTTTTGTTCGCCTGTTAGTATAAAAAACTACTTCCAATAGTGCAATAGTTTTCAGATTTTTAAAATCCTTAGACTTAATATTTACTGAAACCATGGATAAGGTGTTCGCCATATCAAGCTTCTTAAGCACCTTTAACCTTCGAGCACTCGCGCTGTTGCACTTTGCACAACACATGTAGATCTTCCCTTACTGTTTTGATGCAGAAACAGCTATCGATTTAAAACCAATGTGTATTCCTCAAAAAACTCGTTCTGGACCAAATAGCGTATTCCTTGATTACAGAAATGCGTCAAATAGCGCGGTAGAATGCGGTATTGCGAGACTTATTTGATATAACTGGTTCCGACTTGTAATCCTGGCCATCTAGACGGCTTCTATCTTTGACAAAAGGGTCCAGTAGATCAAGACCTTTTCGTTGGTGACTATTAGTTAAGAGCTTTATCACTACGCGGCTCTAGTGTGCAAGTAAATTTCTTAAAAATACTTTATCTTTAGATCCTGACCAAATGGATGGTTACAGTCTTCGACAAAGTGGACCAAAGTCTTTTAATTGATGAACAGAAGTTCAGAATTGACTCAATACGTGACGCTAGTGTATAAGTAAATCTCCCGAATATGCAATATGTTGGGACCCTGGCCATATAGAACGTTCCTGTCTTCGTATTAGTTGTTCAGCGGGCCTTTTCATTGATGATTTATAGTTCCGAACTTTCTTGCTTCCGATGCTAGTGCACAAGTGAGTTTTCCGAACATAATGTACTTTTTTATCCTGCCCTCATGGAAGGTTCCTTTCTTCGACAAAATTGTTCAGTTGTACAGGGCCATTAGTTTTATGGAATGAAGTTCAGAAATGGCTCACTACGGGACGCCTAACAGTGGTTCCAAATTAGAAGAGACGTGACCATAAACATTTTTTTTTAATTTCGTTGTCATCTATTATAAATCTCAGGGCACTGAGTTCAAATTTGATGTCAAAAAGACCGGATTGATCCGGCTTGCAGTGATAACTGAACTTTTTATCCTTCTTACAAAGAAAAGTGTTGATATCGTAGAAGTTTTTCTACAACCACTAGATCGACCCAGACGAAACAACCATCAAATGGTGTTGTGGTCCCATAGAAGGCTATTGGATATTTTTGGAATCGGTCAATTGGTTCTGTAGATATCGCCGGGAAAAGTTCTGGTGAATATGGATCATGAGTCTATAATCAGCCTGAATTGTTTTAAAACCATCATTGATCTCCTCAAATCACATGAGAATTTGGTAACAAGATAAATGTCAGTCAAACTGAGTGATCAGACCACATTGTCCAAATTCTGAAGGGTTCCGGATACCCCCGGGGAAGTGGCCAGTTTCTGACTTGAACCAAAACTTATCATGCGACACCTCAAACCACACGAGAATTAAATATTAAGTTCTTTGCTCGTCTTATTTAGTATGCAAATCCACAGTGGGCACACTTGCCGCCATGTTGCGAGTTTTAAATGAGGGGCACACAATGTATGTATCTTTCTAGGGCGAGATGGGTGTTTTTTGTTGTTTCAATTTCAGTTTATTTCTTTGAGTTGCTTTCCACACTCCAGAATGTTTCTTACACAGTAAAAAAATCGTGTTTTACACTCACCAAGCTGATATTTCTGCTTGTTGGAAAACTTTTGAAGTATTACATCTAGAACTATCGTATTAAAGAATTGTGCATACCGTTTGTGATATGCTGATTATCCATTGTAAAATCATAGATATTTTATAATTCAACCGAATATGAAGATGTTTTGTCAAACAACAAAACGATTAAACGATGAACAGTCAACCATGACGCAGAAATGTGCAGCTAGAACTCAGTACACGTCGAAGTCAATACTCTTAAGGAAGTTTTGTTGAAGATTCGATGAGAGGAATCGAGGACAAAGGATGTTTTCACGTATCGAGGTCGAGGTCAATAGTTTTTGGCACGTTTTGATGAAGGTTTGGTTAGGAAAATCGAGGGGGAAAGTTGTGTTTGGGTATGCCGGAAAATCCAAATATTCCTTTTTTTATTGTCAAAAGACACTAAAGGGTGATACGGTCAAAATTTGGTCAAGGGAAAACGCGTGTAAATCGGTGAAATCGTTTATTTAGAAAATCAAATTAAATTTCTTTTTCAAGTTCAATTAGTATAAAATTCAGGAAAAATATTCAGTTAGGCTTCCGCTTTTCCAAATCCGAATTGCCGGGCCTTACGCTTGACCCCTGCCATCAGATTTTGTACAGCCACCTTGTCCACCTTCTTCGCCGCAGAAAGCCAGTTTGCCTTGAACTGCTGCTCGTCCTTAGCAGTTTTTTTGGTCTTCTTTAGGTTCCGCTTGACAATAGCCCAGTATTTCTCAATTGGGCGGAGCTCTGGCGTGTTGGGAGGGTTCTTGTCCTTGGGAACCACCTGCACGTTGTTGGCGGCGTACCACTCCATGGCCTTTTTACCGTAATGGCAAGATGCCAAATCCGGCCAAAACAGTACGGAACAACCGTGTTTCTTCAGGAAAGGCAGCAGACGTTTATTCAAACACTCTTTCACGTAAATTTCTTGGTTGACAGTCCCGGAAGCTATGAAAATGCTGCTTTTCAAGCCACAGGTACAGATGGCTTGCCAAACCAGATATTTCTTTGCGAACTTTGACAGTTTCGTGTGCTTGAAAATATCTGCTACCTTTCCCCTTCCTTTTGCCGTATAAAACTCCTGTCCCGGAAGCTGCTTGTAGTCGGTTTTGACGTAGGTTTCGTCGTCCATTACCACGCAGTCAAACTTCGTCAGCATCGTCGTGTACAGCCTCCGGATCGCGCTTTGGCCGTCGTATTTTGTTTATCATCGCGATTTGGAGTCACTACCTTCTTGTAAGTCGATAGTCCGGCTCGTTTTTTGGCTCGATGCACGGTTGTAGACGATACACCCAGCTTATTTGCGGCATCTCGGAGAGATAGGTTAGGGTTTCGCTTGAAACTACAGGCAACTCTCTTTGTCGTCTCAGCGGCTTCCGGTTTTCGATTTCCCCCCGATCCAGACTTCCTGACTGTCGACAAACGTTCCCGAAACACTTTAATTACATTTGTAACGGTTGATTTGGCAACTTTTAGCGATTTTGCCAACTTTGCGTGCGAGTAGCTCGGATTTTCGCGATGCGCGAGCAAAATTTTGATACGCTGCTCTTCTTGCTTGGACGGCATTTTGACAACTGAAGAGTGAATTCCAAAATCAAAATAGGAGCAACATTCTACACACACACACCTTCAAAATGAGGGCTGTTCAGGTTTTTTAAAAGCAAAATTGAAAGAAATACGTCAAGTTGATATTGACCAAATTTTGACCGTATCGCCCTTTATATTGATTGCATTTCTACTGATAAAAACTGTGAATATTAACACTGTAGTTGACATAAAATTGCAAAAGTAACTTTATTGAAGCCAAATTTTCATAATATATATTGTTAGCTAAAAAAATTTTAACTGACGAATAAATGAACGCTTTATCTTACTAATAAACCTTCGAGTTTTGAACACCAATTACACTTACATATACGACTCGATTTAGAAAAATTCCTTTCAAAATCGTGAAAATCAAATGTTGAACATTGAAATTGTATTGTAGAAACACGTATTCCTCGAAGTCTATTTTTTGTATTAATGGCCTATCGAGGAACCACTGTGCGCTTTGACCTACTGTACAATTTAACTGAAGATAGACACCTTCTTCACTGAAAAATCCAAGTATACAGCGTTAGTATACTGTTTATCTCCGTCACTTTTCTTCTTCTGTGATGTTTATACTTTTTCTAGAATAAAAAGCGAATATGCGTTGCTATGGGTGAGAACAGCGATACGAAAATAGAGTAAAATTTACAGCATAAGGAAACAGAGGAAGATTGAGAAGCAGGGTTCTACATCGTCGAAGCATTTAAATGAAAATGAATTGCTTTTGTATTCGTTTCACTCCACTTCAATTGATTGGAATATGAAAAGACGTGTAGGTTTTGTGCCTACGGGAGATAAATTTCAAAATTTTCACTCCAGCAATCTTTTTTTCTCCATCTAAAAAATAAAAAGAAATCGTAAAGCACATTCAGAGTCTACGAAGAGTTCCTCACATCGCCGAAACTTCAACGGACGAACCATCATTCTAAACTGTTTTAACAATTTGTATTTACAAACGGTGTTGATTATCTAGTATTCAATTGAGGCAAACCTCCTACCGAACTGAATGAATGGTGTATATATTCCTGATATTTGAATTCTCATGAAAATTTTCAGGAGTAACGTATAGAAACAGGATCCTGTAAATAATGTTCAGCATGAGCGCTGATTCTGATGAAATTTTCGTACAATATTTTCAGGTAGCGGGCGGTGGCAACCGACAACGGACAAACTAATCACCAACTTAACTTCTTGAATATTCAGATTTAAAGATTGCCGATAAGCGTATCCTAGAGCTTACCCTCCCTACTAAAGACTGGACTCTGAAAAAATTAGACACACAAAAATGATCACCAAAAATTCATTTTAAATCGGATGCTTGTCAAATTTTCAGGGATTAAATAACTATATATTCGCTATGTTTTGGCATAATTTATTTATTGAATTTCCTCCCCCAAGCTAAATGCTCGTACATTTCTCTTAACACTGCTCATGAGATCTTGGGCGAGGCTTTGTCCATCTTCCTTACACAATTTCTCCCAGTTTTTCTTCAAAGCTTCATCGGTTTTGAATGTTTTTCCGCTTTTCTTCAACTTCTTCTTCATTATCGCCCAAAACTTTTCGATCGGACGAAGTTCTGGAGTATTTGGCGGGTTCGCCTCGTACCAATCCATTACAGGCTTGGCTTAATGGCACGAAGCGAGATCCGGCCAGAACAGCGTGGGACCACGGTGAGAGCGGAGGAAGGGCAGCAAGCGGTTCTGCAAGCATTCCTCTCGATAAATCTGCCCGTTTATTGTGCCGGTTGTAACGAACGGCTTGCTGTACTGTCCGCACTCGCAGATCGCCTGCCACAACAGGTACTTCTTCGCGAATTTTACCATCTTTCTCTTACGGAACTTTTCCGGAACCTCCATGCGGGACGTACCGACAAAAAACTCGAGGCCGGGGATTTGTTTGGTGTCCGCCTTGATATATGTCTCGTCGTCCATGACGAGACAGCCTGCCTTGACCAGCCACTCACGGTACAGCTTCCGCGCACGCAATTTGGCCACCGTGTTTTGCTTGTCAGTCCGGTTTGGCGCCTTCTTGACCTTAAAAACACGTAGCCCAGTCCGCTTCATGTTCTGCTGGACGAACCACTTCGACGAATTGACCTTTTTGGCCACGTCTCGGCTGGAAAGGTTCGGGTTATTCTTAAAGTACTGCCTTATCTTCCGCGCCTTCTCTGGGTATTCCGTTTTCGGTTTTCGGCCGCATCCAGCGTGCCGCTCGATGGTCTTAGTCTTCTGGAATATCTTCACAACGCGGGACACGGTGGATTCCTTCCTTTTGCCGATCCATCTGTGCGACTGAGCAGGATTATCGATCACCGCGCCCAAGATTTGCTGGTGTAGCTCTTCTTGTTTCGAATGCATCTTGAAAACTACTTGACAGATCGCGATTTTATACACACATAAACATAACACTCTAAACTAGTATTACCCAAAATTTCGTTAATTTTTACCCACGCGATAAAAAGTTACATCCAAAACAAAGTGTCGCATTTTTTCCGAGTCCAATCTTTAACATGGCACTTATGGGGGGGGGTGGGGTTTCCCGTTTCTTTTGTAGGGGGGTTTCGGGGGGGGGGGGGGAGGGTGGGGGGGGGGAATTTTTTAGGGGGGTGTGAAATTAGGGGGGGTAAAGGCGAGCAACCTGGGTTATGTTATGTTATTTCACTCCACTTCAATTAGCTTTCGTGCAGTGAATAAATCTTACTTTCACCGATTAATTTCCAATTCACTGACTGTCAAACGTGAGTAAGCTTAAATTCATGTTCGATCTAGCCACCGTTGAAAGCGTTTCAATTGAAATTCAGGCTTGCTTCAAACGACGTGGTGAACTACCGTGAATCAACTTCGTTGAAATTGATTTGATTTCATCCATCACCAGTGTTACCAGAAGATAATGTGTTTCAATTGAAAGGGATGAATGTTAAGTTCATCGTCCCACGACGATTTTCAATTGAAAGCGAAATTGTATGACCCTGTTGAGAAGTATGCTGATGCACAATGTAATATTTTTTCTGTGCATATAGTCAGGATCCCAAGATATAGTATATTCTGATAATTCCGACACATCCTAGCACCTCGTAGCGCGAAATTTTGAACTGCTTGTCACCATCCAAACGGTCTTGACCCACTTGAACACTTTTCCAAGACAGAAACATTCTATCTGGTCAAGATTCCAAGAAAAAGCACATTCCAGAAACTAAAAAATCACACTAGCGCCGCGTATCGAGAGAATCCGAAACTGTTCGCCAGTGAAAAGGCCTTGACCTACTGAATAACTTTACTGAAGCCAGTAACATTCTATGCGATCCGTATCACGAGATATTCCGGGAAGGAATGTGTTGTACAAAGTAAAAAGTTGGCGCGAGGCTGAACGGTTAAAATGATTAAATTTTGAAATCTTGCAGTCGTAGTCGGTTTTAAACAGTTCAAAAACAGCGTTATTCTCAAATTTAATCGAACATCACAGCAGTTGAGATTTTGGTAAAACTACCGTGATCTTTAGCTGAACGATTTCATACAACCTCGCATCCCGCAACTGCATCATCAATCGTGCACTGCTCCGCCGTATTTCCATATTATAATATTCTTCCGTTTGAACTCGTTTCCACGTCGATTCACCTGCTAGTTGACTCAACCCAGGTTGAGTGAGAGCATCGCCACCCACACGCCCAAGCCTTTCCGAAAAGTTATTCCCTCCGTTGTTCGTGACATTACCATCTGCCTTCGCGTACCTTTACTCAGGGGAGGGAAAAATCATCATCACCACTGCAGAAACTGTCTGGATCTGGGTTTGGTTGCGGTTCGGTATATTGAGTTAACTCCGCACCTTCTTCCATGCGCGATGATGTCGAAGCTCATGAATCATCACTAGTCACCTAGCGACAATCGAGGGGGTCGAGGACAGGGAGCGGGAGTTTAATCCTTCTAAGGATGGTCCTCGTTGTTGCGAACAAATAGCAGAGCACATATATAGGTCAAAGTTGAAAGTTAAACGTCTCCTTCTTCGATGTCGTTCGCTCGCTACGGTGCAACGGAACAATGGAAATGTGACTCCGACGGGAGAGCAAACAAGATGCATTGAACCATGGAAGAGGGCAAGGGTTAACTTTTCGCCGCGCTGAGTCTGTTTTATTTTCAGAAAACAACGAACTTGTTATCTCTCGCGAGCGCTGCTCATCATTAAGGGTGTGAAGAAATCCATTCTTGGCTGCTGGGCGCTTGCAGGTTCGTTCATCAAGGGATGAAATCCCTATCGCGGTGGGGTTTCGTGGTGGAAAGGGGAAAAAAAAAGCGCTTTATTCTTGGGTGGGGGGTGTTCACTGTGGGGAGAAAAGTGTGTGGTTTTAGGGGGTTTTTGTTTACCATCTGCCTTCGTGGCGCAATCGGTTAGCGCGTTCGGCTGTTAACCGAAAGGTTGGTGGTTCGAGTCCACCCGGGGGCGGTAATTATTTTGATTGCGGTTTGATAACCAAACAATATTTCGTACTGTAGTACCGCGGAATTCAACAAAATTTTTTTTTTTTTAATGGGGTGTTTTCCCTCCCGAAAAATCCCCTACCCGGGAAGATAATACGATAAAACAGAAAAATTTTTTGGCCCCCCGGGGGAAAATGGGGAAAAAGGGGCGGAAAAACCCCCCCACGTGTCCAATTTTTATAAGTTCATGTTTCTTCATCGACGGCCTACATTTCGCCCAATTTCCCAAGTAAATAAATTCCAATAAATGTCACCGCTGACGTCGCGATCGAAGCTCAATAAAATTACACGCTTATCAATTGCCGCAGAGCAAACCGCCCGGAAAGATTCCGATGATAAACTCATCTCTCTGCCAATGCGGCCGAATCGAGGGCAGTGGAAACGAAGACGAACATTTGCTCCGGATCGAAGTTCAACAACTGAAAATAAACATGCGTGAAATTAATTTCGGGGATTTACAACATTGCGACGGTTCGGTTTGACAGATTGGTAGCTGGGCGCTGCTGAGCAATAGATTCGGGGCAATGGTGTGAGGTAGAACTTAACCCTTTTTCTTGAGATTAAGATCCAGTTGGCGAACATGGGAAAGTGCCGGTAGTTTGGGTTAGTCGAGGTTTGTTAACCGAGAGAAATTGATTCAACGTTCAATTTGCAATTTTGCTAGCGGAATTCAAATGTGACTAACATTTAATTTTTTCGTTTCGTTTCAGGTACGTCATGAGCGATAAATAGTTTTTTCTGTTTTGGGGGGGGGGGGAATGTGTGTGTTTTTTATGTGAGTGGGTGTTTATTTATGGGGAACGTATGTGTGGGATTTTTTTGCTTTTTTTTTTTCTATAAAAAAAAAACATTTAGGAAAAAATTATTCCTACAACCCCAGGGCTGGTAGCAAGTCACTTTTTAGTGACTTGGTCACTATTTTGAGTCTAGTCACTAAAAAGTCACTATTTGCATCCAAAAGTCACTAAAGTCACTATTTTCAGGAAAATGGTCACTAAAGTCACTATTTTCGCACCGCCGATTGTAAAAAGTTTAAAAAAATCAGTTGTACCTACGGTTCACTAGTCAATCAAATTAAGCTAGCTGGTCACACTATATAAAAGTCGAGAAATATACACCAAAAAACTAGATGCCCTGGCGAACGCTGTCCCGCCTCTACCTCAATTGAACTTGTCAAATGCAGAGCGCTGGTTGGTCACAGCTCTCTAGATTAGCTTGAATGCGACGCACGTGGTTCCATATTACATCATCTTTCATTATTTATACAATTTTCCAGCTATTTCCGAATAATTTTTCATATTTCTATACATATAAACCCTGTGAACCCCATGACGAATCGAACGGGATAGGAGTAAAACACTTAAAAAGTTTATCCCATATGCAATATGTTTATCCAAAAGAATCAAGTCATTTTTGATTTACACTCACTTTTTTTTTAAATATTTTGTTAGATTCAGTTTTTTCAAAAGTGGACTACTCTTTTGGTATCCAAATAGTCGAAAAAAGTGGGAACGAATTGTTTATCAGATAAAGGACTTATTTTCGGTTACTCGCTTAGTAATTCTGAATCTAGATATGATTGTTCGTATTCCGACAGTTATTCGAACTCAAGTCGATCATAGGTGAAATCGGGATGCAGTGCAATTCGACCAGTTTATAAAAGCGTTATGATTTCAAAGTTCCATTAAAATTCGTGTATTGAAATTCCATATTTTTTCTAGGAAATTTCTGCGACAAATATTCTTAGTTTATGATACAGTAGATTCAAAAAAAAAAATCATAATTCATCAATTATTTAAGCTTATTCTGTCTTTGATGACTTCTGTTGAACCGAATGTTTCTTGGCAAAGTTGTAAAACTTGTTAGGTAGAATTTGATCTAAATTGTTTTGATAAAGTTTATGAACTATTGATAAGCCATTTGATCTATTTCAATGCTATTTTCTAAGGATTCTTCTAAAAGGAAGATCTAGAAAGGTTGGTGCGAAACATCGTCGGTTGAGTTTGTAAACCCAATGTGTGGCCCGCGAATACTTCACTTTCACAGGACATTTTGGATAATATTGAGAACTTGTTACCTGTGGAAAAAGTTTATGTTGGGGAGGAAGCAATGACAGAGCTGGTCAAATTAAAGGAGATCGACAAACTCCACTTTTTCAGCAATGCAAGAAGCATTACGTTGCTGCTGGTAAGCACGTAATCAAAAACTACAAGGTACAGCGCCATTGGGTTGTTCGGAATGATGACGTAGGACTACGATACCAAATGTAAGCCATTTAGATGGTACATTGCAATGTTTTTTGAATAAACCCTTTCAGGCCTAATTTATACAAGCAATTTGGTGAATTCTGATTGATTTGGTGCTCAATAACATTAAATGATTGAAAAAACTGGGAAATATATTTTTAAGATGTGTTGGGTTGTCCAAACTGCCCAACAGTGCAGAACTTAACATCTACAGTTGTAACAGTAGCTTTATCCGCTATTCAATGTTACCTTGTGATCAAAAAGTTCCGGTAATTTGAAAAAAAACGCATTTATTTCAATTTTTAATTGATATCTTTATTATCGCCTTCAAAGTACTCGCCATTAGAGGCAACACACATATGCCAGCGCTTTATCCAATCATCCATACATTTTTTATAGGCCGATGAATGTATGGCTTTCAGTTCTTCCAGCGAATTCTTTTTTATCGCATCAATCGATTCAAAACGCCTACCTCTGAGCGGAATTTTCAGTTTTGGGAAGAGAAAGAAGTCGCACGGGGCAAGGTCTGGTGAATATGGTGCTTGTTTGATGGTATTGGTGGAGTTCTTGGCCAAAAATTCACAAATAGTGAGCGCGGTGTGTGATGGAGCGTTATCGTGGTGTAAAATCCACGAATTATTGCGCCACAATTCTGGCCTCTTCTTTCGAATTGCCTCACGCAAACGTCTCATAACTTGTAAATAATACTCTTTGTTAACCGTTCGACCTTCTGGAAGGAATTCAGAATGGACGACACCGCGAAAATCAAAGAAAACGGTCAGTAAAACTTTAATTTTGGAGCGACTTTGTCGTGATTTTTTTGGTTTCGGCTCATCTTCGGCGCGCCATTCGGACGATTGTTGACTTGTGAGCATATCAAATTCATATACCCACGTTTCATCACCAGTTATGATGCGTTCCATGAATGTGGGATCGCTATCTGCGTTCGCAATCATCTGTTTAGCGACCTCAACTCGATGCTGTTTTTGCAAAAAATTCAGCTCTTTTGGAACAAGTCGTGCTTCAATGCGTTTCATGCCCAGAATTTCCGTCAAAATGTGTTCGGTCGATCCAAATGAGATATCAAGGAGTGCAGCTATCTCCCGAATGCTAATTGAGCGGTTTTCCATAACTAAATTCTTCACGGAAGCGATGTTTTCATCGGTAGTTGAGGTCGATGGTCGTCCAGAACGCGGCATGTCACTCACGCTTTCACGGCCTTCTTTAAAGTCTTTGTGCCAAACAAATGTACGATTTTGTGACATAGAGTCCTCACCAAAGGCTTTTTGCAACATTCTGAGCGTTTCCGCTGCAGAAAATCCGTTTGCAACACAAAATTTCACACAAACGCGTTGTTCCAATTTTTTATCCATGGTAAAAATCGCCGAGCGTCTATTTTTCGACTAACAAAAGCAGTTGTCAAAACAAAACTAATGGATAATTTGCTCTCACACTTTGACAGAATATCAGAACTAGTGTTGCCATCTTACACTAAAAAGATTTTACCGAAAAAATAAAGGCGGTCTTTTTAAATTGAAAATTACCGGAACTTTTTGATCACAAGGTATGTTATGTATTCAAACATATTCAATGAATGTCCTGACTGACTAACATTATGAGATAATATTGGGATATTATATGCCAAACAAACTAACTTAACTTTGTATAGCCCATAAAGCTATTGTTACAATTGTAGACCTTAAGTTTTGAAGGATTGTTTGGATAACCTGAAACTAACAAGGTACGTGGACGTTTCAGAATATTCATTGAATATGTTTGAATATTTATCATAGCTTTGTATAGCCCAAAAGGCTACGGTTACTACCGTTTGTCTTATGTTCTGAACTCAAGGTCAGTTTTTATGAACCTTAACACCCGAGATAATCTGATAATGACTGGTGAGCTAACACTGATTTTGTTTGAATGCATATCGTCACCTTTCATAGATAATAAAGCTAACTTTACGACTATAGATCCTAAATTCTGAACTAAAGGGCAGTTTTGATGACCTAGAACATCCCAAGATATTTCATTATATCGGTTGACCTTTCAAATGACTCTTTTAATTTGGTCAAATACATATTGTTACTTTGTTAAGTCCAAAAAGCTGTAGATTTTATGCTACAATTCAAGACTTAAAATCTTTAGCTGAAGTTTTTAGGTTTGGAATTCCAGGAAAGTTTGAATAACCTAGAATATCCGAAGATTATCTGATAATGTCTGTTGCTCTTCCAAAATATTCAATGAATATGTTTCAATACACATGTATACTTGTATATTTCAATAGCTTTGCACAGCCCAAAAAGCTTTTGTTACAACTGTTGGTCCTATGTTCTGATCTCAAGGATAGTTTGGATGACCTAGAACATGTCATATTGCATTATAATGTTTTTTGACTTTAAGAATGTTAATTGAAAATGATTGAATATTTACTGTAACTTTGTATTGACTAAAATGTACTGTTACAACTGTAAATCTTAAGTTCTGAACGCCAAGACAGTTTGGATGACCTAGATCATCCCAGTATTATCTTCTTGTGTATTTTTACGTTCGAAAATATTCAACGAAAATACTTGAATACATGACGTAACTTTGAATAGCCCAAAAAACTTCCAAAAGGTCCATTCAATATGTTTGAATACATATCGTAACCTTATATAACCCTGAAAGCTACTGTTACCACTGTAGATCTGAAGTTTGGAACTCAAGTACATTTTGGATGACCTAGAACCTCCCAGAAAGATACAAAAATATTCAACGTTTATCAACGACAATTTAATAATACGTATGCATACGTACAACATTCTAAAACAACGGTGTACACTATTAATAAAGCATTTATTTTTTCTTCCTGAACTTCTTCATATTTAGGATGTTCTAGGTCGTCAATTGGCCTTTAACTCATATGTTTTTTTTTTTTATATTTTTTCAGATAAAAAAAGTGATGGGAAACAAATTTGCCGAAGACAGTGTACACTTTTATTCAGTCTGTGTGATTTTATACAGCTATTATCCTTTTGGGGTCATGTATGACCCCTTAAGCCTGAAGGAGTTAATATACTTTTTAAGACAAGGTTTAACATTTGTGAATTTTTCAATAGTATGTGGCCCGAAATCAACAATGTTCTGTATTGAAATTGATGCGTAAAAATACTTCCATTGGTCAATTGGTGTAAAAATTTTGAAAATCTTCTGAGAAATTACTGAGATACTCAAAACCTGACCACTTTTTGTGACGGTCGCAATGCGATTTTTTTTTCATGAATTGTACCCGTAGGCCTACGTCAAAAGTCTGGTTTGCAGAACTCGTTTATAAAATATTGCCAATGCCTCAACCCACCAGCATCCAGTGAAAGCTCCAAGTATGTTGTGAAAATCGCTAAGTTACTTCAGTTGATTCAGGTCAACTATGATCTTCTTATTGACAAATGGAACTTGTTAAAATGCTAGGTGCTGACCTTGAGTACAGAGTACAGAATTGAGGAGTATTGGAACCAGTTTTTTTTACTAAGAAAACGGCTGTAGGTAAGCCCAAATACCCTCAGGTGATTAAGGAAGTGAAAACAGCTTCACATGGCAAAGGCTCACAAAAGGAATTGAGAAGCAAGATATGCCAGAAGTAATTCTAGCACAGGCCATGCTGGAAGACGTTTCAACCGTACTTATAGACCCGTCTTCGCAAATACGAGCTGCGGACCAAGTACAGTAGGTCGTTGAGAAAAAAAGTGCTTTGATTACAGGCTTCTTTACAAAAAAAAACCCATAAAGTGATACTGTGCCGCAGTCGTATTCATTTTTTCATACGGGGTGATCACTTAGTTAATTTTTACTGTACTTTTACAACAAATGTATAAAAGATTAAAAAATACTCAAATTTGGAAGTCACTATTTGGTCACTATTTGGTCACTATTTTTATTATTTTAGTCACTAAAGTCACTATTATTTATCCATACATCCGCTACCAGCCCTGCATACCTTTTAAAATAAAAAGACGCATATAAAACCAATATGGTTCAACAGGAATATCATTATTTAAAAAAAAAGGAAACAACAACACACACAAAATTAAAAAAAAAACAACAATTACTATAATCAACAACATTTTTTTATTTTTTGTTGTTTTCTTTATTTATTATTTATTGGGGGTTGTTTTTTTATAAAAAGAGAGAGAAAAAAAAAATCTCATAAAAAAAAATATTTTGGTAGTATTTTTTTTTTTTTTTTTTTGGTGTAGTTTAATATTAAATAAATATCATTCCACCGGCGAGGAGAGGGGGTGTGGTTTTTGAGGTTAATATTTTCTTTTTTTTTTTATATTTTTTTTTTTTTTTATATAAATGAATAATAAATATTTTTTCTTTTAAATTTTAAATTAGAAAATTTTTTTTTTTTTTTTATAAAAAATTTTTAAATTTTATAAATTTTTATTTATTTATAAAAAAAACTTCAGGCCTAAATGGCCATATATGACCCCAAAAGGAAAATGGCTGTATTAAATTACTTACTGAATAAAAGTGTACACTGTCTTTGGCAAATTTGTTCAACATTAATTCTCCTATCTGATAAATATAACAAAAATATGCGTTTAACGCCTAATTGACGACCTTGAACATCCTGAATATGAAGAAGTTCAGGATGAAAAAATAAATGATTTATTAATAGTGTTAAGCGTTGTTTTAGAATATGGTACAAATGCATACGTATTATTAAATTCTCGTTGACAAACGTTTAACATTTTTGTATCTTTCTGGGGTTATCTAGGTTATCAAAAATGTACTTGAGCTCAGAACTTAAGATCTACAGTAGTAACTGTAGCATTTTGGGCTATACAAAGTTACGCTACGTATTCAACCATATTCAGTGTATATTTTTAAACGTGAAAAAAACATTATGAGACAAACTGGGATGATTTAGGCCATCAAAACTGTCCTTGAGTTCAGAACATAAGATCTACAGTTGTACCAGTAGGTTTTTGGAGAATGCAAAGGGACAATAAATATTTAAGAATATTCATTGAATAGTGTGCAAGCTGTTGACCTTGCATAATGCGACAATCTTGGGATATTCGAGGTCATCCAAACTGTCCTTAAGTTCAAAACAAAAGATCTACAGTTGTAACAGTTGGTTTTTGGGCTAGATAAGGAGACTATATGCATTCAAACATTTTCAAGAAATCTTTTGAAAGATCATCAGTCAATATTTTATAAACTTGTGATCCTCTAGGTAATCCAAACTGTCCTGGATTTTAGAACTTGAAAACTACAGTAGTAACAGTAGCTTTTTGAGCTATATAAGGTAACGTCACGAATTCAAGCATATTCAGTGAATATTTTCGAACACAAAAATACACAAGAAGATAATCTTGGGATGGTTTGGGTCATCCAAACTGTCCTGGCGTTCAGAACATAAGATTATCAGCTGTAACAGTAATTTTGAGGCAATACAAAGTTACAATAATTGAATACGTGTTCAATTAATATTCTTAATGTTCACAAAACATTATAGAGCAAGATGACAGGTTCTAGGTCAAAAACATAGGACCTACAGTTATAACAAAAGCTTTTTGGGCTATGCAAAACTACACATTCATTGAAAATCTTGGAAGAACAACAGACATTATGAGATAATCTTCGGATGTTCTAGATTATCCAAACTATCCTGGAATTCAAAACTTAAAATCTACAGCTGTAACTGTAGCTTTCTGAACCGAACAAAGTAACAATATGTATGTGACCAAATTAAGTGAGTCTTCTGGAAGGGAAAAATATATAGTGAGATATCTTGGGATGTTCTAGGTCACCAATACTGCCCTTGAGTTCAGCAGTTGGGATCTACGGTATGCCTTCAAACACATTCAGTGAATCTTTTGTAAGGCACCAGTCATTATCAGACTATCTTGGGATGTTCATGTTCATAGAAGTTGACCTTGAGTTCAGAACTTAAGATATAAAGTAGTAACCGGTGCCTTTTGGGCTATACAAAGCTACGATAAATATTCAAACGACTAAAATATATACTGGCACTAATTAATGAGAATTTAGCAATGAAAATTCACAAAATTGCCACTAAATTATTAAACACTGTGCCAACGAAAAAATAACAATTCGCACTAGAAAAACATAAAATAGCAATAAGAAATTGATAATTCATTTTCAATAATTCAAAAGTGACCGGTAAAACATTCAAAAAAAGCAATGGCAATTAGTATAAACGCAATAATAAACTGATAGTTTTCCGTCATAATAATAAGTTCTAGCGCTATACATATGACAAAAGTCTTTAAATTTTTCAATGCTTTCCAATTAAAACCAAACAAATTATTTTAATTTTTATTTTTTTATTTTGGATTTTTTATTGCGATTGGTTTCAATTGGAAGATTTGAAAGATTTGAAGACTTTTGTCATATGTATAGCGCTAGAACTTATTATTATGACGGAAAACTATCAGTTTATTATTGCGTTTATACTAATTGCCATTGCTTTTTTTGATAGTTTTACCGGTCACTTTTGAATTATTGAAAATGAACTATCAATTTTTTATTGCTATTTTATATTTTTCTAGTGCGAATTGTTATTTTTTCGTTGGCAGAGTGTTTAATAATGTAGTGGCGATTTCACATATTTTTATTGCTATTTTTTCCATTTTTATTGATGTTTTATTACCCTGCCATATTCAAACATATTTAATGAATATTCTGAAACGTCCAAAGACATCATAGGATAACCTTGTTGGTTTCAGATCATTCAAACTGTCCTTCAAAACTTAAGGTCTACAATTGTAACAATAGCTTTATGGGCTATACCAAGTTACGGTAGTTTGTTTGGCATAGAATATCCCAAGATTATCTCATAATGTCTGTTAGTCTTCCTGGACATTCATTGAATATGTTTATAATGGAAAAAATGATTCAGGTACACGCAAATCTTCCTCAATATTTGTCAATAAAAAATCTAAACAGCAATTTTGCTGGTTTTTGCGTGATCAATTTGGTTGAGCCCTAGACCCGCAGTTTTGTCGAAAACTAACTGCAATGTTTAATTTTCCCCAACGACTGGTAGCAAAATGAGCTCAGGAACGGAATTGTACACTGCAGATAGCCGGAAAGATGCCCCTGAACATCTGAAACGGAAATAGATTAAATTCTCTGGAGAATCTCTCGTCTGGCAAGCAGTATGTTCGTTTGGGCTAAAATCTCAGAGTTTCGTGACCACAGGTATCGTAACGCGGATATTTATCGGCACGAATTCCTCAAAAAGCGTCTCCTACTTTTTCTAAGAAAACATGCGACTCAATCCATGTTCTGGCCAACTTTGACCAGCTGCCATAACGCTAAACATAAAATAACCTTGGAATGAGCAAAACAACGGTAATTACCTACCCAAGGATTGTAATCAACCACATTGGCCACAGCTCCGTCCAATTGAAACATTCTGGTCTATGGTCAAGGGAAACCTCAAAAAACTCGATGGAGAGGTTTCAACTATCCTAGAATTTCGTTCTTAGTAGCTGACTGCTTGACAAGGATACTAAAATAAATTATTTTAATTTAATTGAAATTTATTTTTTTCCCAACAAAAGGATTGGAATAAAACCAACTAAACAAAATTTAAAAAATAAAAATATAAAATTAAAAAAATAAAATAAAAATGATATGTTAAGGAAAAGAAAATTTCATGTAAAAAAACTAATCCTAATTTCTATTCTATTCTATTCTAACGCTCACACAGCCAGTAATTAAAAGCATCCTGGAAAATACTATAACCAGTATTTTTCTTAGCAACATTAATATTTGTGGCATATCTGTAATATGGCCATAAATATTAAAACGGCCAGGCCCACTGTGTAGCGTTGGGGGTAAAAGAAAATTTAAAAAAATAAACGGCAATTAAATTATCCACTTGATAAATAAGTTAATCAACAAATATTTTCGGATCGTAAGAAAGAAGAAACGGGGACAACCGTTCTTGCGTCTCGATATGTAGGTTTAGGTGAATCGTTGGGAGTGACGTTGCTAAGAAGGGTAATGTCACTCCATTTGTCCTGACTTCTGTTTCCTGGCTCATGAGCCTAGATTTAAGCGCCATTGTTCGCTCTCTTAAATTAGTAAAAGGGAAAAACTGTGATGGGTGTTCCTTCGTCCTTGCGTCCTTCTGAAACGAGAAGAGTTATGAATTGACCCCACACTGTATATAAAATCAATTTTCGGTGTGCTTAAATTTATTTTATAACATTCTAGATGTCTTGGTCGGATAGTTCATTATCGCTACTTTCGTCAAAAGTTTAACATCGAATAAAATGCGCATATTCAGCCGTTATTTTACATTTATTGTTGGGAAGTTTGTCCCAAGGGAGGATGACGTATGGATATATTGTACTAACTTGGTACAATTAGTAGATACGTGTTTGAATGTGGTGCTCGGTTGCAGATGAAGAACATGATGCACTGCGAGATTTAATCAGTCATCGTCACAATTTGTATCAAACACATTTCAAAAAAGATCTTACGCCGAAGCATAATTTTTTGGTTCATTATCCAAAAATCAATCGAACATCTGGAACTGTGGAATGAAATATGTGTTTTAAAAACGAAGCAAAAAATGATGATACCCCGTTTAGAATAAAGACGTTTGGCATACGGATGTTTGGCCGAATAGACGTATGGCCGAATGGATGTTTGGCCGAATGGACGTTTGGCCAAAAATTGTCTATTAGCATAAATGTATTGCAGAGAAAAGGAAGTAAGAATCTAAAAAAGTATTTTCAAACGCATTAGATCTAAGATTGCAAGAACACAACCGAACCATGGAATGATTAAATTACAGTGACAGAATCATGGTTTGCAAATGCATGGCACTCTTAGCACGAACTAAAATAGCAACGATCATTCAAAAGTCTACTTCATTCCAATCAGCAAAAATTTTCCATGACAACTATGAACTGTCCACGTAGTGTTAGAGCTCAAAATTTGGAATTTTCTTGAAATTAATAATCCACTAGAGCAACTCTCAAAAATATATCGGGAAAATCAATATTGGACAGATATACTCTTCACAGTTCAAGATGTTTGCAGTCAGTGGCAGACAAGTGGCCGAAATATTTCCAGAATATGATCGTATCCCGGACTTTTTGTTATGCGGAGTGAATCAATGTAACAACCTTTTTTTTGGGTCAACGGATACCGGAATTGTGACGGTTTGCTCGAGTTTTTGGTGCGCATCAAAGGACTTTCTTTTAGTCTTATGAACCAGAGCTGAAATCATCCTTTCAGTTTACTATGCGCGAGGTGAAGTACAGACAAAATATTTCTCGTTTTGTCTAATGCATGGCAGGTATGAGTTTTTAAATGGATCTGATCGTGATATTGAAATAAAATAGGTCAATGTATATTTATGTGTATTCTTCATTCAAATTGTGAAATTCTCATATTCTTGTCCCATTTGTTTTGCTTTAGTTTGATCATATTATCTCTCACCATGTTTTGATAATTGTCAGTCATTTTGAGGCTAGATTTTTCTGAGAAAGTTTATTGTAACTATGGTTCAAAAGGACGAATAAATCATCTGAGGAAAGTCAAAATTTAAAATCAGATTCTACTATGAAATGCCACGCCAAGTAATATTAGGGTTCGAAGCCATTCAGCCAAATATCTTTTAATCATTTGATTCCAAACAACGTCTCAAAATTAAAATAAGAAAAATGCAATTTCATTAAAGCTCAAAATTATCAAATATTAGATTCACCAGTCGGTTCAAAATTTCTCAAATTGAAATGGATGAAACATGAGAATTACATTTGTTTGATCAGTAAAACTCCAAAGAACTGCTCGTGTTTGAAAGAAGGAAAAATCTCACATAAGAGTTTTAAGCGCTTGAATCATAAGTTCGCTTTTGGATACAGGAATATGCTTCGGCAAATATGCAGTGCTTTATTTCGTTGATCAGTAAAACTCCAAAGAACTGCTCATGTTTGAAAGAAGGAACGATCACAAAGAGTAATAAACCGGGCAAGCGCTTGATTCAGAAGTTTGCATTCAAATACAGGAATATGTATCGTCATAGAAGGCCCATGTGCAAAGAATCAAAAGAAGGTATCTTTCGGAGGAACTGCATATTTCTTCAAGATTATAAAAAATAATGACCCATTATGTCTAGCTGTTTAACATAATACATATTTCATGTATTCATACAGATTTTATCAAAACATATTCATACTTCTCATGTATATGGGCAAATGGCCGAATACCATTTTTTGCGTTTTTGAATATAAAAAAATCGTTTTTTAGTGAAGTGATATAGTTGAAGCTTAATTAGAATGCTTATAACTGTAAATGCGCACTCATATTGATAAACTCTAAGTCTAGAATATGCTATCGGGATGCTATCTAATGCGTTCGAGAATGTTTTTTTTTTTGGTTCCTGATTTCCTTTTTTAGATCTAATGCGTTTGAAAATACTTTTTTAGATTCTTATTTCCTTTTCTATGCAATACATTTATGCTAATAGACAATATTCGGCCAAACGTCCATTCGGCCAACCATCCATATGCCAAACGTCCCACCCCCGCAAAGAATTACTATGCAATGCTTATTCAACCACTAAATATTGGTTCAGGGTTTGAAATGATGTGTTCAACTGCAACTGTGTTAAAACTTAACCAACTTAAGACAGGATACTTTATTCCTATATTCAGCTATAAAAGCAAATACGCATACCAAATAATGGATATAGCAAAACATGCATTCAAATACTTCCCCATACTCGTAGTTAAATAAGGAAGTGTGGTCACTTGAGGAATCAAGCAGCCCTCAATCGAGTTTCTTGGGTAAATATTACTATGAAAGTGGGGTCCTGATGGGCAGTAGGCCAGTCTTAATAAATAAGTACTGATTAGTCGCCAATCTTTTGAAAAACACAATTTAATTTACCATTTCAAGGCCTTTTGGATGTTCGTGATATACGAAACTTATTTATATTCTTATGATCAACATTAAAAATGGTAAATGGTATTTTTATGGTAAAATAAATAACCGAAAAAGTTCGAATCAAAAGATGTAATTTGTAATTTTCTTGAAATGAATAATCCTTGAGCAACTCTCAAAAATATATCGGGAAAATCAATATTCGGCAGATATTCTCTTCACAGTTCAACATGTTTGCAGTCCAGCCTACAAGTTTCGTGATATACGAAACTTTCTTATATTCTTATTATCAACATTAACCTTTCTTTGTGCACAAATTAAGTAACGCAAAAAAACGGGATTTTGCACCTCCTCCCTCCCCTATGTAACAATAAGTAACACGTGACCAGACTCCCCCCTTTAATTACGTAACGCTCACGGACCTCCTCCCCCCTATTTCTCAATTGTTATAAAAACATCACAAAAACTGTTATTGTTGTTGCTTTTATGTTTAATTCTTATTTGATTCAAAATTGTAGTATCCAGACAACAGTTCAATCATTTTATTTGTGTAACTTAAAATTGATAAAGATTGCAAACATCACTCCACTTATTTCATAAAAGTAACTTAGCCTCGGCTTTTTTTTTGCACCGATATTTCACCATGGTCAATACCTCATGCATCAAATTTAACGCCACTTGATGGAAACAGTTCAAATTTATTTCCTATACTTTTTTAGGCTATGGTGAAATTTTTATTACGCTACCTAAATTTTTCACAGAAGTACGTATTTTAGAAATTGGTATCTCCAAAAATGACTTTTTTTACATGTGTTATCATATCTTCAAATTTATTAACCATACGAATATGAAATTATGTTCACATGAAGGTAATACATTACTTATAGGGCTGTCAAAAATTCAGTCAAAAATGTTTATAATAGACAAAGTTAAAGGAGTTTGAACGTGACGTTTTTTGGAAGCAAAATTTTGCTCGGCTTTTTTTTGTTACTGAGTGTACTACTTTTTATTTTATTTGAATTTCCATAACATAATCTTTTGAAAAGTAAATAAAATTTATTATTATTTCCATGGTTTTAATATAAATAACAATATATTTATATATTTTTTTGGTTACAATTCTACCGCTTAGGTCGAGTCAATGCAAAGGTGCATTGCTTCCAAAAATCTTATTTTTTGATTCAACAATAAGTGCTTTTTGTTTCCAATAGAAGCCTCCTTTGCAGCGATTTTAGAAACAACAATATTTATCGTTGGTTCAAAAATAAAATCGGTATAGTTTGAATGAATGAATAATATTTGTTGTAGCTATACAGAACAATACATTTCTCAGCGTGTAGATGTACCATTTATGGAAAATTGCGCCAATTGGTGATGCAAATCGTCATACGATACATTTCGTTTAGTAGATCATATTTAAATAGTACGTCTCCATTTACCGAAGCTTTAGAATTTGGTCTGAAATAAAAAAGATAGACATAATTCATTTTCCCTAAAATTTCAGATTTCTTGCACCACTTGGCCTAAAAAGTGTTTCTATTATCGCCACTCGCATAAGAAACACATGCGATTGACCATCAAAGGAACCAAAATTTAAAGTTCCAGTTCCAGTATGGCAAACGTAATTAAAAATACAAAAACAAAGTTTTGGCTCAGTTTCGATATTTTTCCTTCAAAATATGCATTGAAAGCTTTCATTTAACGTATTGAAAGTGGGTTTTTCCCAGAATTTTAAAACATAGTTCTGAACTAGTATTCACTTTTGATTTTTTTTTCAAATTGGTTATATTGTTACGTAACGATTTAAAAAACCCCCCTCTCCCATATGTCACAATAAGTAACGGTTGCTCAACCCCCTCCCTCCCCTTCATGCGTTACGTAATTTGTGCACAAAGCCTTATATGGTAAAACAAATAATCGAAAAAGTTCGAATCAAAGGATGTATCGGAATAAGTTGACGTGCTAGAAATGGTTAGTCTATAACTTCTTGCGACCATGACTGTCAATATTGTCAGCTGCATTTTTCTACAACTAATTTCCATTCCTTTTAGGAAAGAAACGGCAAATAAATCAGTAAATATAGCGAAATCCTTCCTAAGAATTGAAATATGGGATCTTCAGAGGCTATGTTTTGGCTGTTTGTAATAATCACCTACCAGGAAGTAAGGTCGGGTAAAGTCCCAAATATCCCTGTTAGTTCTTCATCACAAGATTAAAAAGCAGTTATTAGTAATAGAAAATGATAAACACTAATATTGCAATCGTATGTATAATATGATAACAACAGGCACCAAATAATAAGTGAAGCACTCAAATCTCTATAATTGTTAAGTGGCCGAAAACAAGTCACAAACAAAATATTATACATTCCAAACCTCTTGACTTCATCAACCTTCGATAGCTCAGTTGGTAGAGCGGTGGACTGTAGAGTGATGCGTTTGCATTGTGTAGTGATCCATAGGTCGCTGGTTCAAATCCGGCTCGAAGGATGTTTTTTTATATAAAGCTGTTCATGAAACATGCTCTCCTAAATCTTGCTACATAACATCCCTTCTATAGGTCGAATCTCCACACCGCCAATCTTTGAATTTCAATGCATCAGTGCATTCGAAGCAGAATTCACCGTCCCCGTGTCCAGAAGTCGTCTAGTAGATTTCAGTCAGTAGTAGCTGCAATTAACTCCGATTCGGTTGATGATTTTACCGTCGAACGCACGTCGTTCACGCATGACTAAACCCCCTGTCCAAACCGGGTGGGAAGGAGGCTTCGATTGTCGGTTTGTCTCAGAGTGAGACGACGACATTTGTGTATGTACTACCTACAATGGACCTTCGTTTACTGCAGTCGCGCGATTTTGAAAGTGGTACCTAAGCCATAATCTAGCCCTCAGGTAGCGTAACTAATTGACCGTCCTGCTCAGCTGGGTTGTGTTTTCACTGTTGCGTCAGAGCATAGAGCACGTCATAAGCATATTTCAGTTGTTCCTCCTCGGATCGCGTGCGAAGCCAGGTCAAAGTCACTTTCTAACGAACAAGTGTTCCGTTCGGAGCACCACTCCTTCCCTTCCCTTTTATCGCTAGTCCGTTATCTTTCCGCCTTGTTCCAACGAAAAATATGAGTCGCTTCAGGGGCTCGGTACTCGCATACTTACTCCCACAAACACAGTCGCCATGTCAACTGATAAAACGCGTGTCGTATGGAATCCAAAAGGGACAATTTGGCCTATCCAAAATCGAGGAAGAATGGGCCTCAGTTTGTGGAAATCCAGCACTTCATATGGCAAATGGTGTCATTTCCCCGAATGTCTTCCGAACGTGGCGCTACAATCACATGCCATCCATCGACAATGGAGGTAAATCCAAATACAAAAAAAAAAAAAAAAAAACGTAAGCCAGAAGTCGTACCCCCATCGAGGAAGAGCACTCTCGAACGCAGCCTACATTTTAGATTAGCTTGCGAGGTTTGAAAACAATGGCTTTGCGGAAAGCTAACGAACCAACTGCACTTCTCCTAATTAGGTTTCTTGAGAAAAGCAATAAAATATGAAACGTTACGTGATTCTCCGACCCTGCCGAGCCGCGAGTCATATTCGTTGGCCTTATCAGCTTCAATCCATCATCGTCTGTATGTCTGTCTGTCCGCCACCGTGCCTAGGAATACTCTCGTTCGCGTTGAAGATGCCTCTACGGATCTACGTTTTTTTTACGCTTTCGATTTCAGCTCTCGGAAAGCCTTACAGACGTGAGTTGGTTGTAATGGAGAAGCATATGCATATGAGTGGTGTGTGGTTCTGATATGGCATGGATGGATGGTTTGGGGATGCGTCTTTTCTCGTGTAGTTATGATCTATGGGCTCCAGCGAACTTGAACAGCCAACATAAGCATGTCTACTGATTAATGAATTTGTGTTTCCTGTGGATATGTTGTTGGACGCTTCACTTCCTCAACAGTGGCAGATAGCTGTCTGGGGGGTGGTGAATCTTTCACTCCGGAAACTATCTGCTTTTAAAATGTGAGATGCAGGTTTCGAATCGCTGCAGAACAACTTCGAGATTGCATCCGCAGTTTGCAATGGGTTTTGAAACATAACTTTACACGTTATTGAAAACATGAAACTTGAATACTTGTCGTTAGAGTGTATGCAATAATTCTTCCGTAAATTATTTGATTATTTTGATTATTTTTCGTAAAGTATTTTGTTTGAGTGATAAACATCAATTTACTGCTACATGATATCGAACACAGCAACAAAGTAAAAGCAAAAGCAAATACGACTATTGTTTTCGTGGACTTGTAGTCGTCGCTGATTGTGCTGATCAGTGTCTGTTTTTGTCACTTACTATCATACGCAATGAAAAGCATTTCGAGTCAGTGTAGACAAAGTATTTGCTTTGAAAATCTCAGATGTCAAAATCAAGGGCGATGAACAAATCAATTCATTATGTTTCTATGACTCCCTCGTTTTTTTGATACTCATTAGAGTTTGAGTTTGGGCAGCTTTGTTAATATAGCAAGTGATCATCAAACATCAAAAAGTCATTTTCAATTCAACCAAAATGATTATTTAAATAGCGTCAATTGCAGACTCTTACCTTACCTTACCAATCAGACTAAGGCCGGTGGGGCCTCTGCTGTACACAGAAGTTGTTTCCATTGTAATCGGTCCATGGCTGTACCTCGCCAGCCTCGCTGTCTGCGGAGGGTCCGCAGGTCGCCTTCTACTTGATCAATCCACCTTGCTCGTTGCGCGCATCTTCTTCTCGTACCTGTCGGTTCGTTTTTGAGAACCATTTACACAGGGTTGTCGTCCGACATTCTTACGGCATGCCCAGCCCATCGTAGGCGACCGATTTTTGCGATGTGTACGATGGGAGGTTCTCCCAGCAACTGGTGCAATTCGTGGTTCATTCGCCTCCTACACGTTCCGTCTTCCATCTGCACTCCACCGTAGATCGTACGCAGCACCTTTCGTTCAAAGACTCCAAGGGCGCGTTGGTCCTCCACTAGCAATGTCCATGTTCCGTGGCCGTAGAGAACTACCGGTCTAATTGCAGACTCTTACTGCCCTCTATTTTCAAAAAACTTACAACTTGTAGTAGTTGTAACCTATCGATCTAAGCCTAAAAAATTACACATCGTGTTCTACATCAAATGAAACAAATATCGTTTTTTCATTTGATACTTAAAATCATCCCCACCTAGATGAAATTGAATATTGATATTGACAAAAGCACAGGCGATAATTAACATCCATCGACGAATGAACAATGAAAAAACCAAATAACGACTTCGAAACTTGCTCTGGTCAAGAGAATACTGTCATTTCAAAATTCACGAAGATTATTGTTCTGTCTGTTAAGATTGTCCTCATTTTCGACTCATTTGAGAGCAGATGAATTGATTTTTACCGGCACTGGTGCTGATACAGCTCAGGCTAAACAACAAGCGTATTTTTCATACATTCAGTTCACTTTCTAAAGCTCTTTTGAAGCTGTATTTTTGTTGATATATTTAAAGCGAACTTATGCCATATAACGGAAATAAAAACAAATGTTTCATATGCTTATTTGTGAGGTACGGAGCTTATACGGATGCAAATCCAATTTAAGAAACATGAAATCATGAAACAAATTCTTTTTTATTCCTTGAATTTATTACTCTATTAACTTGTCTTATTCTTGGTTTCATTTAAAATTCTTTCAACAATCTTGAAAGTTCAACTTTCCGAACAGTTTTCTTTTTGTCTCATCAATTATTACTTCTTCTAAATCACCTTAAACAAACTTTCCCTAGTTACGTATCTAACATTAGTACCAGTGAGATCTTGTTGCAAAAATAACTATGGACTACTTTTTCATTCCTCTTCAGGGTTCAATAATAATAACTACAGTGTGTCTCACAATAGGTGTCACCTTTTTTCAGTCTTGGTTTATTTCAGCTGGGTAATTTTAACAGCGGAATTGGTTATACCCGTTTTGAGTGTATTCCTTTGACAGCTTATCGCTGAAGGTAAATAAGCGATTTTGTTTGTTTATATTTATCAGCTACCATAGCAGCCATACGAGAGCAAGTTTTAAAATTACATTTGCAAAAGCTTAGACCGTGTCAGATATTCAACAGCCTTAAGCAGCTCGGAGCGAGTAAGCGTTTTGTTTATCGTACCTTGAAACGGTTCAAGGAAACTGTAAATGTCCATATTCAACACAAAGGAGGTTCCAGACGAACTGCCAGAACGAAGAAAAAAATCAAATGTGTGAGGGAGCGAATAAGACGTAATCCAGCCGCATCTGGCCGTAAATTGAGCAAACAATTTCAAATGTCCCCTGCTTCAATGAACAGGCTCCTCAGACATGATCTGGAATGCAAGCCGTGCAAGAAACAACGGGTTCACGGGTTGACGGAGCGTTAAAAGCAAGCCAGGGTCCAAAGAAGCAGAAATCTTTTGGCTCGGCACGGTGACTACGATGTATTATTTTCGGATGAAAAGCTCTTTCTTCTTCAGGACAGTCATAATCAACAAAATGATCGTGGGTATGGCAAAAGTCTTGCTAATATTCCAAGAGATAAACTAGTTGTAGAACGCTATCAGAATGTATCGAAAATCATGGTATGGGGCGCCGTTTCACGAAAAAGAAAACTTCTTCTTCTTTTCATAGAACCTAACGTAAAAATCAATACTGAATATTACATCGAGCAGGTTTTGAAGAACCATCTGCTTCGTCATCTTTCAACGCTGTACGGGAATACGCCATATTGTTTCCAACAGGACTCAGCTCCAGCTCAAGAGGCAAAGAAGACACATGCGTGGTGCGCGGAAAATTTGCCCGATTTCATCACAAGCGAATAATGGCCTGCATCTTCACCGGATGTCAACCCACTTGACTACTTTATTTGGGGTTATATGCTTCAACATATAGGCCCTACGAAAGGGCTTACTTTAGATCGATTCAAGAAACATTTGGTTGATATTTGGGACCAAATTCCCAGGAAATCGTGCGTGCCAGCTGCGATGGGCTTACAAAGCGTTTGCGCCGAGTTATCAAGGAAAAGGGCGAGAGATTCGAATTGAATTCATATGGTTTATTTCTTTAACATGTATCTTTCAAACGAAAAATAAATGCTATGATTTGGTTGATTTGTTTTGCTGTAATCCCATTTTATTTTAGTGACTCCTATTGTCAGACACCCTGTAATAACTACATTGCCTGATATTTTTTGGTTTCCCAGTAGATTTGGTAGGGAAGTTTTGCTTATATTAATGCGAAGGTACCGTAATTCGGTCATAAATTGATCTTTGGGTTGAATCTATGCATTATGATTGTATTGAAGTTGTCACGTTGAAACTTTTTTATGAAAGGTAACAATATGAAACCTGAACTAGAGGAATTACTGATAGATTGAAAGCCGTACACTTAACATTGCAGCGAAGGGTGTGATTTGAAGAGCAGGGATTGACACGAGTAGTATGATCTTCAAGAAGTCTGTTCATCGTTTTGGCTTCGCCGATAATGTTGATACCGTAGCACGATATCAACACCGTCGATGCCGGAAACATACATCAGACTTAAGGCTGAAGCTAGTAGGATTGGACTTGAGTGGAAGAAGCTCATGAGAAAACAATGTTAGGCTTCCACCATGAGTTCAGACCGATGGTGATGAAATCGAGGCGGTAGACCAATTCGTGTATCTGGGCTCATTGGTGACCGCCGATAATGACTCCAGCAGAGAGATACAAGCCGCATTATGGCTGGAAAGTGTGCCTACTTTAAACTCCGAAGGACTCTAATATCGAAGAAAGTTCGCAGAACTACTAAGTTGACCATCTATAAGACATGAATTAAACCGGTAGTACTCTACGACCACGAAACATGGATATTGCTCGTATAGGCCCAACGTGCATACGATTTACGGTGAAGTGCTGATGGAAGACGGAACGTGGAGGAGGTGAATGAACCACGAATTGTATCAGTTGCTGGGAGACCCGCAAAAATCAGCTCCGCCAGCAATTCAAGCTAGCACAACAGAGCCAACAGTGTCGTCGAGGTCCGCTTGTTCTACAGTTTCCTTCGTTCAGCAACATCTTCCATCCACGTCCCGCCAAGTTAGCATGGCAGTTCAAACTGCATGCACTATGACGTTGCTTGAAACGGTTATACGTTGACGACCACGGTAGTGACATACAAAGCTCGTGCTCTTCTCGATTCGGCATCGATGTCGAATTTTATTTCGAAACCACTGGTGAAGAATCTCTTCAGCCGCCGGTCTACAGGCATCGGATCCTCCACACAGAACATTAGTAGTGCCATTACAGCAACTATCGAGTCGGGAGATCGAACGATCTCGATGAAGTTGCAGTTGTTGGTGCTGAAGCAGCCATCGTTGGAGCTCGGACAAATACGCCGATTGACTTCCAAGTATTGAGCTAGCAGATCCACACTTTAATATTCCCGGAAACGTAGACCACGTCATCGGTAGCGAAACGTACTGGGAACTCCACATGGGACGGAAGATTTCTCTGGGTGAAGGTCTTCCGTGGGAAGTCGAAACTCTCTTTGGTTGGGCGGTCACTGACATCCCGCTTGGCTACCTGAATTCCTCGGTTTTGCTACCTCTCTACCGCTGATGAACGACTAGAAGCCGATCTACGCTAATTCTGAGACATGGAAACAATTCCATCGGCTTCAATTCGATTCATCGAAGACAGTCTTTGTATAAGCTGTACGCCACTACTACGAAGTGAAATTCTGCAGGGCGATACATCGTGCGTCTTCCGAGGATTGAAGATTCTGAAAAGGTTCTCGGAGAATGAAGGCCGATTGCTGATAGTCGCTTCCTGAGCTTGGAACGACGATTGGACGAGATCCAGCCACCAAAGGCTCATACCACCGATTCATGGAGGAGTATCTATAGCTTGGACACATGCACGAAGTGCCAGAGATGGTAGATGATCGAATCGAACACTCCTATATTCCCCACCACGTCGTTTTCAAGAAATCCAGCACAAACACGAAGGTCATGGTAGTTTTTGACGCGTCATGCAAGACCTCATCCGGCCATTCGTTGAACGACACCCTTCGTCCAGCAAGACCTCTATTCCATCTATACAAGGTTTCGCATTGCTATTGTAGCAGACGTCGAGAAGACAGGCAGGTATTGCATCATCCCGATAATCGCCGTTTCCTTCGTATTCGCGATCGCAGATGACCGTACGATCCAATCTTTTTGTTCGAACTACAGTCGGTCACATACGATACGGCTAGCGTACCGTACCTGGTAACGACTACACTCCAGCAGATTGCCATCTACCAGGCGGAGTTGTATCCAGCTGCTGTTGACCCAGTGGTGGAATATTTTTACGTCGATGACCGGAGCGTCGGATGTTGAATCTGCCAAAATTCTTCGCATCCAAGCCTCTACCATGCTCAGTTCCGCAGGATTTACGCTGAAGAAGTGGTCGTCCCAAGAAGTTCTCCAGGATTTTCCGCCAGAAGATCTGGCCATCCAACCTCTCCACAATCTACATCTAAGCAGATGATCTCTACGATCGGTCTATCTACGGTTACTCACCAATGATTGATTTGCACTTGGCGGGCAGTTATTAAAGTTTCCTTGTCCTTTATAATCACTCGCACCACAGTACTTTTAGGATAATCCAGTAGTTTTGCCAGCCTCCGAGTTGACGCTGATGAATTTTGCAGGTACCTGTGCACAATTATTCTTCTTTTCTGTTCATGCATGATGAATATCTTGGAACCACGCTAGTTTTAAACTGTGAAAAAATAGACCTGGCAGAACTGTTTATAAACAAGAAAATGGAGTTAAACATATGCATATCCAATCCAAACTTGACCAGCCTTTAACTCTTAAAGGCGGTCTATCACGCCAGTATCACACCTGAAGTAAGTGCCTTTATATAAACGTCCCACGACGTGACGGCGAAAAAATGATCAGAAAATGTAATACTCTCACTACTGGTCAAATTCTTGGTCTAAAATGCAGGTCTATAGAATGTGAAAAGCCATCACAAATTTGACGCTTGAGAGGGGTTCTTTATCTATCTACAAATAACCTAAATCTATACAAATGTATGTAGTGACTCAATTATTACGTCAAGTCGTGTTCAGTTTTTGGTTCATGAACATTTTCTGAAGGACGTAAATTTAAGTTTCTTAAGCTGCTTTGATTGGTTACATCCTAAGAGATCTAAATTTACATGATTTTATTTTCTATTTAAAATCTCCAAAAATCTGAAGAATGAATTATAAAATAAAATATAAATAAAAATTTGTTAATTGTGTATGATAAGGCTCAACGTTCTAACTAACATTCTCAATGTAATGCGCATAATCTTTTGTACGGTGAATGTAGGACAGAGAGAAAATTAGAGAGATAAACGAGGAAAAGAGATCGAAGCAAAGATAGAAAGAAAATTACAGAGGGGTAGAGTGTGGAAATAATGTTAAATAAAGAGAAATATGGAGAGAAATATGGAAAATAGAAGAGTGTAAATGAGTGAAAATTTAACGATAATAGAGAGAAAGTAGGGAGAAATGGAGAGAAAAGTAAACAGAAATAAAGAGAAATGTAGAGAAAAATTGAGATAACTAAATCCAGAAATAGAAAAAAAAGTAGTAAGAAACAGGGAAAAGTAAGAAATATACAGAGAACCAGAGAGGTGAAGCAAGCAAAGAAGAAAGAAATTTAAAGTAAAGTTGAGTGAAATAAAGAAAACAGTAGCGTGAATAAGAAAAAAAGTAGGAAGAAATATATTCAAAATTAGAAAGAAAAAATCTCGAAAACAAAGTAGCGTGAAGTAGAAAATGCAGTGAAGTATATATTGAAAAAAAGAAATAGAGAGAAATATAAAAAAAAGTAGTGAGAAACACAGAGAAAAGTTGATAAAAACTATAAAGTAAGAAGTAGGGTGAGATAGTTAAAAATAGAAAAATAGAAACAGGATTCCATTGTCTTTAATTTTCGTCTCCTCCACCGTGCCAAACCGTGCACTCAATTTTTTATTTTGCTTAGATTTGCAGCACTATAATGAAGTTATGAATATCATCAGATCAAATTTGTTTTTTATAAAAATTGTGTGAAGCAATCTTGTGTTGTCAAAAAACAGAAAATTTCTGATTCAAAAGTAGAGAACAGAAGAGAGAAGAAGCAAGCAGTAGAGTGAAAAGATAGATTTGACGACCACAAATTGAACTCAATGTGAGAGTCCGCTTTCCTTAGTCACGTAGGAAGTACGGCTCAGTTTTGTCATAAGTGGAGTTACTCAGTCAATGAATGCAGATGAGTGAAAATAGAAAATTGAAACACAATGGAAGGACAAAAGGCAGTGTGAGGAGAGATGTTTGATTTGTTGAAATGTGTTTTAATAACAATATTTAGATCGTTTTTCAATCGGCAAAGAATACCACACTTCTTGGCTATTTTAGAATTTTGGAACATTGTCAATTTTAATATGAAAATGGGGTTACATCAGCTTAGCTTTGGTTATTAGTGGTAATATTGTGACACCTGGGCATACATTATTAAATTAGAGTGTTTCTCCGCTTTGTCGCGAATGAATCGATGATTGTTTGCAGTTTCGAAGCTCATAGCGGAGATTTTGATTGTTGACAGAGTGTGGAGTGAAAAAAGAAGACTAGTGCAATGTAGAGAACGGCCATTTGCTGGTCAGAAGCAACAAACGAAGAAAACGCTCATTCGTGCTTGATAGGCTGGCACATAATTTCAGATGCATTCACCACGTGGTGTACAGAGTTTTGTTATGCAGGTTGCATACCTAACAGGCGGCTTAGCAACGTTAATTTTTGCGCTTATTTTGTCGCGATTGTATGAAACTAATTACGAATCTGCGTCGAAAATTGTTATTTTTACAAATGGACATGACACTAGATGAAGGAGGCGGCCATGGATGAGATCCATCTGATTATAACTATACAACAATATCCCCCTCTTTTCAAATAATACTAAATACGTGCCTGGTTTGGAAATTTTAGTGTGGAAGTGTGTTGCAGTGCCCTTATCCACATGATATCGGTAATGTTTACATGCGGGGCTTATTGTATGTGAAAATAACCTCGTAATGGGCGTGACTCTCCAGATATTCTGAAATGGGTTGCTGGATCTGCAGTAGAGCTATCACTTTCTAGCTCCCGGATTAAAGCTGCTTCCAATGGTCACTTGTAGGATTGTTGTAAACAGATTTCTTCCATAATATTGCCGGCCAATTGGTGTTAGATTAGACACAAACACACACATTGTCAATTTTAATCCATCTTCAATAATCACGCCAATATTTTGAACCTCACGCACGCGATCAATTGGTCTCATCATCAATTTTAACCGAGACTTTTCAATTTTTCGATTGCGCGAAGTGGCCATGATTTTATTTTAACTCATGTTCAATTTTAACTGTTTCTACTTCAACCATCTACATTGAGAATGTAAATCTGCATTCAAATGTGAAACGGCATCATTAAGGCTTATAGCTTCAACGAATAACACGGTGCCATCAGCAAAAGATTATTATCACAGGATGGCAAGGCTCGTCGCATGTCATTAATGCATAGCATGTATAAGACGGGGCCTAATACACTCCCTTGTGGAACGCCAAAGCTTTTTTTTTCACATGGTTCGAAAGAGAATCATTGAAAGCAGTACGTTGAGTTCTGTCAGATAAATAGCTTTCGGACCATCTAAATGCAGAATTAATGCAAAATTATGATAATCGTAGTAAAAGTACTGTCTTTCTTAGAGGATGCTGGGGCTTTAGACCACTGTCGTATTTTTAGGACGCTGGAATAATATGCGTGAAGCTCGTTTTGCGCGACTTTGAGAATTGCAATCAAATTTTGCAAAATCAAACGGAAGACTTAGGGATTACACACACACACACACACACACACACACACACACACACACACACACACACACACACACACACACACACACACACACACACACACAACGCTCTCGTATGAGCGAGCAAAGTAAGTTTGAACACGGTTGACTGTCGTGAGTGTCAAAAATCATCGCCAGCTTGATAATCGTCAAATTGACAATCACCAATTGCTTTGCATGACTTTCTCCTGCTTGCGGAAGGTGCTTAACGACAATGATGGTGATATTCCGGCAGCATCGTTTGTATCTTTTTGCATTTGATAATATCTGATAGTTCAGTTTTGGTAAAAGTCACTGGAGAAGTTTGAATTCATTTTAAATCATATCACAGTTCGAACGTTCAGTGGGCAAGATGGGGGTAGTATCGTTCTTCGAGCACACCAAAGTGCGGGTTTCTTCTGGACAATAATTATTTGCATTTTATTAATATTCATTATCAATTTAAAATTGTTGTATATTCATTTAATATAATGTAATGTATTTGAAAAGATTGGAAGGTTTCTTACGCTTTTTTAAGAAAGGATCATATACAAAAAATTCTGCTCAAAAAAGCTTTTTCCTTCTGCTTCAAAAAATAACAATTATTCAAAACTTAACATTGTTTATCATAATTTATTTCCTATTCCTAATCGCGAATGTATAGATTGGCTAGACGGAAGCAATTAGATGTGTAATAAGGAAAGAAGTTCATCAATTAATTTAGATCTAGAATTTAAGATGTGGTCGCATAAAATCCGATTGTACAATTTTAGAAGGAGAAGTTCTTACTCTATAAGTATATTTTGAATAAATAAATAAAATAAAATATTCCACAGACAAAAAGAATCATTTATGGGTCTAGAAGAAAATTTATCGGAAAATTCAAATTTCCAATTTTTAGGTGAAGATTTATTAAGTTTCCGTTTTTGGCAATAAATTGTTAAAACAATAAATATGATTATTTAATACTGTCCAAAGTTTCAGTTATTTTTTTAAGAAAATCTAAGAAAAATACAAAGTCTTGTGCATTAACCGCAAAAAAAAATTAGATGCAAATTTAGCCAAATTTCCCTAAACGGTTGCACGAGTATATAAATGATAATCAAAGCCTTAATTTTCAAATATTATGCCTTAAATGGGTCGGTTCCTTAATTTATTAACTTACTTCACTTTTGTCTTTAAAAAGTTTTTGTCATTTCATTTTTCTTTTCCACGGCTTGCATAGTAGTTTAATTTAATCGTTGGAACAATTTTAGATTTCAGTTCGGACGGCTTGACCCTTGACCAACTGTTTGACTATGTTATTGGAATGAGATTCTTTTCTACCCCGTGGATACGTTTAGGTTACTTTGCCTACCGTTCACTCAATTCGTTTTTGGCCCTTCGTCTGAGGTGCAAAGATTTGTACTGATAACATTAGAAGCACACTAGCAACACATATTTTTTGACAAGTATACATCAATTCTATATTATGAAAATACGTTGAAACCCCTGTTTGGATTTCTTAAAACAACCAATCGAAAATGCCCATCACCATCACTTTTATCACCAATTAAAACCGATGTCAACACGTTATAGTGGCACGATAAATAGAGACCCACATTGCCCACCAACCAATTGACGCCCTGCCATCGAACGCACCATGATTTCTCAACATTTGACTGCGTGCCACGGGTAGAGCAGAGAGTATTGTGCAAATTAAAATTCATCGCGACCAGCCAACAAAACCGTAAAAACATTAATCAAACTGCCCAACCGAAGCCTCGAATGCAACTGGACAAACTGCGAACCAAAACAAACATTCCTGGCGCTGTTGGAGCCGTGTCTTATTGGGGTCTTTTATGGTATTTTATGTTTTGCTTGCTTGGCACCTTGGCGCTACTAACTTACTGACTGTCTCAACTGGATTCGGTCGATTTGCGGTGGACGACGTCGAAAGTGGTGTGCGATAACTAAATTTGAATAATTACGAACGCGCGCCATGCTCTTTCTCTAATTTGGCTCAGCCTGAGCTTGTTTCCTCACTCACTTTGTTTTGTTTCTTGCACTTCTTATGCAAATTGATTGGGAATTGTTGCCTTCGTTTCTGCCGTTTCCTGCACCGTTTGGTTCGGTGGAGTGCAGCGGTATTTTCGGGCTTCTTGATTCGGTCATTTCGCGTCCATCCATGACAGTCCATGATATCTGTGTCACGTGTTGAGTAATCGATGGCATTTGGAGATTATTTTTTTACACTCGATCGAGCACAATTGAGGGCACAGTTTGAATCGATTACGGTGTAAATCACCCCCAGCAGGCTTTCGATGGCTCATGAGCAGCCTTGGCGGATGTAATGAAGCAACACTTTCCTTAAGTAAGCCTCGGATAAACCACACGAAGCATAAACCAAGCACCGGAAGCATCGTTTGCCTACCAACTATCGATGAAAGCACCGAACCGACCGAGGAACATCTTCTATTGAATATAATTGAAAGGAAGGAAACGACCACCACATCTACAGCATAAGCGAAGCGAAAAGCGAGCGCTCATGTTCATAGATAATGACGAGGAAAACATACACCTTAACAACTCTGCATACACATAGGTATCTACGACAGCAACAACAAAAAATCGTGAACATGAATAAGCAGCATGCGATATGGAAATCAAAAACAAAATCAGACACGAAACGAACGTCTCGCTTCATCCAGCTGCTTATCAACTTACTTGAACCGAACTTGATAATTCGTTGGTAAAACGTGATACCTTCCAAACCAACCTGCCTACCCACCACGTCTTTTTCGGTAATGAGTAAAATAACAAGCGTATGTATACTTTCAGAACGTGAGAGACATTGGAATTGTAGGCAAACGAATGAGCGTTTTCGCAAAAAATGAAATTCCTTCATTTGTTTTCTGTGTCAACTGAATGGTGTAGGATTTCCCCATTGACGGTGTCGCGTTGTGACGTGTCGTGTTTCGTGTTGTTGTCATCATTAAAACGACGAGGTTAATCATATTCGGTCGTAAGTTGTGCGTGTGATAATACCTGTTTTGTTGATTTTGCTTGAGTGCTATGCAACCTTCGATAGCTCAGTTGGTAGAGCGGTGGACTGTAGAGTGTACTTTCAAGCAAACAGCGTAGTAATCCATAGGTCGCTGGTTCAAATCCGGCTCGAAGGATATGTGATGTTTTTTTATAGTAACTCGCATCCGGATGAAATAAGACTATGGAAATGTCGGAAGCAATTTTCTGCGAGATGAAAAACTCAGTTTGATTTTATACGATTTGGATGAAACGTCCTTTTCAGGCGCCTTGTTGGATAACATCTTCGTGGGAGCTCTTTCTGATCATGTCTAATTTTCTACTTCTGTTGAAACTACTGGTGATTCCTTTTCTTAAAGTTTCATTTAAATTTTTGTTGCTGCCAGACCTCTATAAAACATCTTCTACGCCTCTAGACCTAGATCTCCTTCACTTCTTGACTTCATGAAATTCTTCTTTTGGAATTGGGGCATATCTCCCCTGTGCTTCTCTTGCAGTGCCTTATTGTGAACTGACTCCTGATTTGTCTTCAAATTTCATGTGGACTGATCCCAGATTTTACTTCTCATTCCCTGAATATTTCTTTTGATTTTCCTTCAAGTCGACGATAAACAGTGGTCCGGAATGGCGAGATCCTGATCCTGAAATAATATACAAAATACAAGTGATGTCTTCCTGTCTTATGACATTAGAAGATTAGTTATCAACCCATTATGGCCATCGGAAGGTAAAGTTTTTCACATTAACATAGAGTAATTCTCTGGCAAATCACAAAGTGTGATAGGGATTTTTCATTGGGAAGACACGATATTTTTAAACAACAATTGAGAGTCGACTTGCATCGATTTATGTTAACATTGAGAGTGCTGCTCGGGCCTCACAAAATGTGATGGTATTTTTTTTTTATTGGAAAGACAAGGTAATTTTGAATAATGCTCGAGAGTCGATTTGAATCGATTTATATCAACAGCAAGGATGCTGGGGGCCTCTAACAAAGTGTGATGGTGAATATTTATCTGGCAGACAAGCTAACATAACACAACATAACATAAATCAGGTTGCACAATATCGTAGGTAGTACAAGCTCTGAACTGTTGTTAAGAGGGAGACGCGCCTTCATCGGTTGCTGTAAGATAGTGATTTGTGAACAATCCCTACCTCTTAGATAAAGGGTGTATCGCCTTCCAACAGACCAGAGCTATCCTGGCCACGTCCTTGCAACTGGTGGGGATGAGGAAGGAATGTTAGTCCGACACTTACTTAAGAGAGATGCGTAGAACTCCATGACCCCGATAAGTGCCATGTTAGTAGGGAGGGTAAGCTCTAGGATACGCTTATGAAACTGTTTTGGCAATCTTTAAATCTGGATATTCAAGAAGTTAAGTTGGTGATTAGTTTGTCCGTTGTCGGTTGCCGCCGCCCGCTACCTGAAAAAAATATTGTACGAAAATTTCATCAGAATCAGCGCTCCTGCTGAACATTATGTACAGGATCCTGTTTCTATCCGTTACTCCTGAAAATTTTCCTGCGAATTCAAATGTTAAGAATATATACACCATTCATTCTGTCCGGTAGGAGGATAGCCTCAATTGAATACTAGATAATCAACACCGTTTGTAAATACGAATTGTTAAAACAGTTTTGAATGATGGTTCGTCCGTTGAAGTTTCAGCGTTGTGAGGAACTATTCGCAGACTCTGAATGTGCGTTACGATTTCTATTTATTTTTTAGATGGTGAAGGAAAACCTGCTGGAGTGAAAATTTTGAAATTTATCTCCTGTAGGCACAAAACCTACAACGTCTTTTCATATTCCATTCAATATATACATAGTTATCGTTTGATGATGAAATAACAGGAAGCAAACATTTTTAGTGATGAAAGTAATATTATATGTTACTAATGGTTAATGTTATGAAAATTAAAAGAATTAAAATTAGGCTTGTGTAATATTTATCTGGCAGACAAGCTAGTTCAAATAACGCTAAAGAGCCGATTTGGACCTATTTAAACCAAAAGTAAGGATGCTGTTGGGGCCACGACAGGTCATGGGACGATTCATTTAGAGTGAGCTGACTCAGTTTTCAGAAATTCATACCAAAAGCCAAATTTCAAAATATGATGTAGAATGAACTTGTAGAACATGTTTTTTTCCTACAATTATGTCTAAGAGTGCGATGTTTCAACTCTAATATTTAAGGCGTGAGAGTACTATAGGCTGTTCTAGATCAAATTATTTTGGTTGCGTCCATTTGTTTACACATTTTTGTACATCATAGCATCAAAAAAAAAAACTTAGTTTCTGGTTGATTTTCAAAATACTTGGTCTTACTCCGGAGCAGAGAAAAAGTATCGTGCCCAAATGGTACACTGTGAGTGGAACCTTTTTAAGAAAATTGGCCATGGAAGCAGGTGTGAACGTCGGAACGTACTACTTTCTTCTTTAGCATTTCAAGCTGATTATTGCTTTTACAATTAAAATATTGCTTGCTCTCAACTTAGTGTTCTAAATGCACTTCCACAGTTATTAATTAAGAGCTTTCGATGTCAAGTACCATTTTTGGCATTAGAATGCTTGTGTGGCATACAATCATACCCTATGCCCTGAGAGTCGAGAAATTTTCCTTTTCGAAAAATTCCTAGACCAGACCGGGAACCGAACCCAGCCACATCCAGCATGGTGCTGCTTGGTAGCTGCGCCTTAACTGCTCGAGCTAAGGAAGGACCCGGTAACGGTATGAACTGCAGTTAGAAAATATGGAGAACAATGTACTTTTGAAGATGCACCGAGGAGTGGTCGGAAATCCGGTCCTGTGAGTCCTGCTATTGACAGGAAGATAAGGGATGCCTATAAGCAGAAACCATCGGCTTTCGTTCGAGTGATGTGGCGCAAAGGATAGGGACCTCGACGTCTAACGTGATGCGTGCAAAAGAGCGACATGGACTCAAGACATACCGGAAGCAGAAGAAACCCAAAAGGAGCACAAATCAGGCCGCGTCTGTGAAACCGAGAGCCCAGAAACTATATGATTCAATTTTGTGTAGAAATTCGGGTGTATAATCATGGACGATGAAACGGATGGGAAGTTGGATTATGAAACCCTTTCCGGATTACAATACATCACTGTACGCAAAGACAGGGATATCCTCAAAACGGAGAAGGCCATTTTCACCGAAAAATTTGGCAAGAAGGTGATGGTGTGATAGGCAACACGCGAATGCGGCAAAATATCCAGCCCGTACGTAACATCGGAGACAATGAACACCCAGAAGTACATCAAGGAATGCCTCCAGTAAGCAGCGTTCGTTGCTGATGTTCAAGCAGCAAGATGGTCAAGTCATATTTTGACCTGATTTGGCATCATATCATTACGCTAAGGACACACTAGCAAAGCTACGGAAATTCGTAAAACCAGCGGATATCATTATATTATGTTAGTTATATTAATATTGTGTTGGGCAACGTTGTAGGGAAAATTGAGCACTACAATTTCATAATACACCATGTTTTGAAATTAACCTCCTGTGCTACCGACAAATGAGTCAAACTCATATCAATAGAGTAATCCCACCCCTTTGGGGCCACTAGCAAAGTGTGATTACTTCATTGGAGTAACCAAGATTTTTAGCAACGGCTATGAACCGCGTTGAACCGATTTATGACCAACAATATGGATCATATTGTTAAGTAAGAAACTTATCTCTAAAACTCATAAGCTTTTTCAAAAGTTAGTCTTGAGTCGTGAAGATTTTTGGACTGGAGAAAAATACATCATTCGAAGAAGGGTTCAAAGTTTTATGGAAATTTGAAGATGGTCGTGTCTAAACGTGGTAAGGGCCGGTTCTATAAACCACGTAGACTCATTTTTTGAAAATCTAAGACCCCCCCTCCCCCCCCCTCGTAGACTTTTTCTCCATACATTTTTTTGAAATTTTGTATGGAGCGTAGACTTTGGTCAAACCTCCGCTCCCTCCAAAAAAGTCTACGTTTTTTATGCATAGCCCCTAAGATTTTCCAGGGAATTACTCAATATAATTTTGAATAACAACAGTATGCTTACTGTTGGAATGAATCGGCTTTCAAGCGTTATTAAACCCTTTTTTGTCTACAGGAAACTTTCCACGTGATCGATCCACCTTGCTCGTTTTCTTATTGTGCCAGCCAGTCCATTCTCCGAAAAGCACTTTCAATGGGCTGTATCCGACATCCTTAAAACATACCCAGCCGATCGTAGTCGACCGATTTTTGCGCATTTGATGTTCTCTCAGCAACTGAACTACAATTCGTGGTTCATTCGTCTTCTCCACGTATGTCGTACGCAGCACCTTACCTTCAAATACACCCAAGGAGCGGAGGTTTACCGTGGCAAATATCATTTGCAATGAAAATCGACCTACGATTTTTACCGAAAGACGTTTGAAAATCTCATCGTGCAAAAAAAAACGATGATGGAGATTTCCTTTGGAATCTCATCGATTCTTTCGTCATGATAGCACGTGACAATGTTTTGGTTATCGCTCGTGAAGGCACAGTTGTTGATATTATCATTAGATTTATCGCAAATTTTTAATAAAAAATCCCATTCAATCAGCTATATATGATTGCTTGGCTGATTGCAAGTAGACTAGTTAGTAATTGCAGAAACTAAATCGTATGACAACAAATCTATGACTCATGATGGATTGAGAATGACAAGGAAGTTTATGATTGTTCATTTCTGCTCGTGATAGTAAGATGACCTGTTTTTAATTGTCGCATAGCGGTCTCAAATTCGCCAGCATGTTTCGTAACAGTAGAGGATTATAGATGCCCAATTTCGTAGGTCGGCGAAATTTGCTCGATCTCTTCAGGGTCCAATGTAGGCAAGGTTTCCAGCCATGATGCGTTTCTCTATCTCTCTGCTGATGTCTTTATCGGTGGTCACCACTGAACCCAGATACCCGAATTCGTCTAACGCTTTGATTGGATCTCCGTCCATCGGAACTCGAAATGGGAGGTTCGACATTGTCTTCTCATGCCCGGTTTTCATTTCATCGAATCCTGCTCGTATCGGCCTTCAATTTCTCGTGCGATACTGTAACATTCTCGCCCTTGCTGAATTCTTCTCCTCGACTTTTGTTCAGGATTTTTCGATCGTCATACCACCAACCCTTCGATAGCTCAGTTGGTAGAGCGGTGGACTGTAGAAGCCACGTTACTGTGAATATAGGAATCCATAGGTCGCTGGTTCAAATCCGGCTCGAAGGAGAACTTTTTATAACATGAAAAGTTCAGAAGAAGGGATTGAATTCGGTTTAAGGAGAAATAATTATATTACATTACCCGCCAGCCCCATTTATAACATTACCTGATACACAATATTCTTCCATGCTTCTCGGTTCATGGCTGATCTTTCCTTACGAATACTGGATTCGTCAGCAACTTGCGTGAGCTCATGGTTCATGCTTCGCCTTCAGACTGCGTTCTCCTGCACTCCGCCAAAAATGGTTCCTAACACCCGTTGCTGAAAAGCTCCGAGTGCTTGCAAGTCTTCCTCAAGCATTGTACACGTCTTATACCCGTAGAGAACAACCGGTTTTTTTGGCATTTTGTCCAGGATGCACTTCGTACGTGAGCTAAGTCTGTTAAACCGCAGTTGCTTTTGCACCTTGTTGTAGCCACGACTTCCACTGATAATACGCCTTCCCCCCCGGATCTCACGGCACAATTATAACATGTCCGCAGTAACAAGTGAGCCGAGATAGAGAAATTCGTCGAATACCTCTAACTCATTTCCGTCGTTCGTTACACTCCTGCCTAGTCGGCCTGTGTCGTACTCTGATCCGCATATCAGTATATACTTCGGTAAGAATGGCGGGGTACGAACGCGATTTTGGAGCAGCAAATCTTGATTTTTTCTCTCAGTTTTGCACATTAAGGTGTATCTGCAGCTGCAAACCACCCAATCAATTTCAAGTCCCGTCTGGATCATTTTCAAAAAATTTGAGCTTACTTGGTTGCGAACTTGAACTACACTGGCTCTTTGATGTTTATATGGGAATTACTATGGGAAAATCAAACTGTTTGTTCTAATTCCCTAAGTTTTTTTTTTTTTTTGTATGATGACATACGATATTTTTGATAACTGTGGCGTTTTTACGAGATATGTTACCAGCAGTAAATTTGCTGAAGAACACTTCTTGAATAAAACTCTTAAAAAGGTCATTAAGAAAAGAACTGAAAATTATGGAAGAAGTTGGCAAGAATCTGGAAGAAACTTTTTGAAGTTGCTTGATGAAGTTTTTGAGTAAAAACCCAAAAGAATTCTTTTGGGAAACTTTTAACTAGTGGGCCAGATAAATATAAAAGTTAGATGTCGATGAAAAAATCTGCTAGGTGAATCGTTAGAGGTTTATTTAAATTATGGAGCCATTCTAAGAAGACCCAGTGAGGCCAATTTCCAGACAATAGTTAAGAAAGTCTACGGAAATCTACAAAAAAGTCTCAGTGAGAACTAGGAAATATTCCGGGCATACTTACTTACCAATCAGACCAAGGCCGGTGTGGCCTCTGCTGTACACAGAAATTGTCTCCATTTTATTCGGTTCATGGCCAGCCTCGCTTACTGCGGAGGGTCCGCAGTTCGCCTTCTACTTGATCAATCCACCTTGCTCGTTGTGCTCTCCTTCTTCTTGTAGCCGTCGTTTCCGAGAGAATCATTTTAACTGGGCTGTCGTCCGACATTCTTTCAACATGTTCAGCCCATAGTAGTCGACCGATTTTAGCGATATGTACGATGGGAGGTTTTCACAGCAACTGATGCAATTCGTGGTCTTGAAGATGGTCAGCTTTGTAGTTCGGCAGAACTTTTATTCCGATCTTCCAGCGTCCGTCAGATTCAACAGTATGCAAGATTGCCACATGCCTTCCTATTTCTCTACTGGTGTCGTTATCGACATGCCCCCAATGAGCCCAGATACACTAATTTGTCTAATATCTTGTTTTCTTCTGCCGACAAGAACTCAGGGTAGGAGACTAACATTGTCTTCTCGTTGGGCCTCTTCCCTTCATATATTTTGTTTTCAACGGATTAATCACTAGCCCAATCCTACCAGCTTCAGCCTTATCGCCATGGTCTCAAAGTTATGTGCTACGATATCAACGTCGTCGGCAATGCCAAATAGTAGAACAGACTTCCTGAAGATCGTGCCACTCGTGTCTATCCCAGCTCTTTGAATCACACCTCCAATGCAATGTTGAACAAGAAACACGACCATCCATCACTTTGCCGTAACCCTCTCCGAGATTAGAAGGGACTCCAGAGTGTCCCTGATACTCGGACGACACACATCAATATACCGGGCATATCTCCAGCAAATATATACTAAAAACTCGACGAAATGCAATGGTAAAAACGAAAAGTCGGTAGGTTAAATTTACAAGAAATTCTAGAGGAAGTTCATTGCAAAATCGAACGAATTACCTAGAATATTTGGAAGCAGCCTCTAGGTAATTTTTCAAGGTGTACAACGAAACATTATTGAAAGCTCCAAAGAATATATATCAGACAAATCTCACAAAAAGGTTCGTAGGATAGAATGATCTGGATGTCTGATGGATGGTATCACCCACCGTGATGATGGGAAACCTGACTGTAGCTAACTAAAATCTTTAACAGGTCGATTTAGTGCGAAACAGTTTTCCCAAAAAGACAATTTTTATTTTAAACCTGTATGAAGCAAACGATTTTGAATTTATCTGTAGATTTTGAAGGCTTAACTACAGTTCATAACATATTTTAAGACCACCGTCACCTTTTGCAGAAGTTCAAGGAAGTCTGCCAAGCTCTCTGCGAACTTTATGATCGGTTTTCCCAAAGTAATTTCCATCAAAACCTCAAAGGGACAGTGCAGATCGAGTTCGCAATCAAATGAGCTCAAATTTGTGAGAGAATGATCAAGCCGTGATTTAGAATCGAATAGACTGAGTGGGGTTGAATATTTGAATATTTTGAACTACCAAAATTCACATTTGTTCCTGCTTATGGTGGTCGTCATCACTGCGTTGTTTTTTCTTATTATTATTCTTCTCTTCCGCTTCATTATTGCCCAAAACAATGGAAACTTAATTTGAAGCTTAGGGGTTTTTTTTTGCAATAATCGTAAGTTAGTTAAATTTCCAGAAAAAATATTTAAAATCGGAGAACGTTCAGAACGGTCAGAGAATCTCGAAATACTTGGTACAAACTTTTAAAATATCAAAGATTTTTTAAGTTCAACAACTGTTGATTTGTCGCTGATTTTTATGCAACTAACCTTAGATCGATCCTTAAAATAGAATTTATAGAAAGTATAAAACATTTCCATTAAATTCCAATAAACTTGATAAGAATTCTATGAATTCCTTGATTCCCTAAATTTTATAGAATAAGAATTTATTAATATTTTGTACGAGTTCCGTAGATTATAAATAATCGAAACTCATTCCTCACCAATTAAAGTAGTTTCACAACTCTTAGAAAACTGCTCTTAACTAGAGTGATGTTGAGGTATAGCATAGTTATGTTTACATTTTTGGGTTTTATTTTCAGATTTACAGGGATGTTTTAAGAACTTCAGATCATTCAGATGCTTCTTAAAACATTGAAGAGATATTGTGATACTCTTGATAACATCTATTTTACAAATTTTTGTTTCTTTAAATTGATTCCTATAATTTCACCTTGCAACGAAACCCAAAATAACCCAACTCTCAACAGTCATCACCACGAACTTCACTTCGTCATATTATACTTTCAAATGTCGTAGTCATCAAAGACACATAAATTATCCCGATTAAATCGTTATCCTTCCAAACAGCCCATTTCCTCAATCGTATCTTCTCTCAATCGTCATCACATCGCACCACCTACACCTCAAAGATAAAGGTCCAGCTCGATTCTCGCCCCATCCATGAAAACCTCCACACAACGCTGTACGAAAAACTCCGGACCGGACAGTCGATTCTGAGTGCCACAGTGTCTCTTCCCTCGGGATATGAACATCAAAATCCAATTACCATATCGAGACCGTCGGAGTCGTCGTCGTCGTCCGTCCGGACGGAGCCGCAGCCACCCACGCTCAGTTCCTCGTTCACACTTTGTTTTGATCGCTTCTACGGAGCTCAAGCTCTTACGGTTTCCTTTTCTTCATCTTCAGAATGCTACGGTAAGGCAGTTCCGAGTTTGTTTGTATGGAAAACTTCCCAACCAAACGAGGGAGATGAAAGGCCCATCATCATCATCACCGCCACGCCAAAAGGCGCAGTCAAGAGCAGTAGTTTGTAGCTCGCCGCGCGTGGGTATTCCCGTTCTTCAAAAGGCTAAGCCCCAGAATGAACCTTTGAAGGGAAAGCGCTCAAGAAGTACAAACTTCCTAATTCAATTCAATGCGCCTCGCTCTGCAACTCACGTTGGGTTGCTACACAATCAATAAACGATAAAACGTAACTGAATGGGGAACCAGTTTCTTTCACTTTGACCTCTTGTGAACGAACGAACGAACGAACGGACGGACGGACGAAGCATATTACAGCATCCAATTCCAATGCGAGCTGAAGATGACGTAGTAGGTTACTGCATTGAGACGGGAACCCGTTTTCCTACCGATGACTGGATGCGAGTAGGTGGGTGGCTGGCTGGCTGGGAAGAGGTCAAAGCTTTGCATTCGTGCAGCGCAGTCACTTCGGCAACGGCGGAGGGGAAATTACGCATACAGACACGACACGAAAGCGAACGCTCGGGTTTGCTTCGGCACCGCCGAGCTGCTCGAATGTGCTCGATTCCGCTTCACACGCTTCTTCGGTCGGGTGCCACTCGGTTCGTGTGCCGTCAGTGTGTGAACGAATATCGACCGACCGTCGGTTCGAACGCAGACAGCAGGCAACCGCGATTAGTGTGCAATCCGGTGCGCTATCAGTCGGTACGGTGTGTCTTACCGCTTTTGCAATACGAGACGTGTAGAAGAAAATCGCGCGGTTCCAGGAGATTTCGCACTAGTGAGGCGGAGGTGTGTGGAATTTTATCAGTGCTTGGTTGGTTGGTGTTCACCTGGAAGACGACGAAGGTTCTAACCATCCATGTGCAGTGACCGAGTTTTTGGCAAGGATAATGGAATTTTGATTACCGAAACTGGAGCAGAGTGAAGTTCCCAACCATGGAAAGGATAATTTAAAACCGAGTGAAACCTGATTCGCAGCACAGTGATAGTGTTTTTCCCCCCCAATGCGGAGGAGCTGCTGATACCAAAGAAAAGATGCGGAAGAAGTCGTGCTTGTGTGCAATGAGAAAAGATGAGGCTCGGAATGTGGCTGCAGTTGCTTCCGTGTTATCTTGATTGTTGTGTAAATAAAGTGTAATTTAGATAACTTAAGAATTGTGGTTTTCTACCGTCGCCGAGTTTCCAAGAATAAACGATCGTAAAGAAGTTCATCGCAGCTGATTGACTTACGCGCCGATTAACGCGAAGAAGACGATATGACGATGCTAGCGGTGAAGAATTTCTTCCTCCCGGAGAGGAAGGCCCCACCGGAGGCGGCCAAGTTTTCCCGCATGCCGGAGGCATTCCTACGCTCGATTCGGCGCCGCTCCCTGCGGATCAAGCGGCCGAAAACCGTGATCGTGGAGCGCGAGAAGCGGAAATCAGGTAATTAGATTCCCTTCAGATTTAGATTCTCCAGTATGGTTCTCAACTTCAGTAGATTCTTAAACAGTGCTATCATTCCGGTTGACCTACTTTACTTGAAATGGATCCGTCCCAAGGGGGGCGATTTGCGTCTGACATAATGGCCAACCTCGCCAACATGTGTGACGGACAGCGAGCTTCGCTCCCTAATGGTAGCTTGATACAAATTAATCACAGAATGAGCGAGGGTGAACCGGCGACGACGTCATCATCACCATGCGTTCAAGAGCATCAGTGTTTCGCGAGGAATGTTGCGAAATTAACGAGCTCATGTGGTTGACAGATGCCTTCGTCGCGTCGCGAACTTAAATATTCATCTCCGCTATCATCGAGGCCGGAAATGCGCCATTTGGACAGACGAGCGCCGCCTACTCGTGTTGGTGTTAAGTTTGGCTTTCAGTTTGGGGCTTCTCCGATATGGGAGAAGTTTCGCTCGGAACGGGCCTTATCTTAATTGTTGTTCTCAACAGCATTCACCATTAGGTACCTGCCTAAAATGAACTCGGGGCAGAAAGTAATTTAGCGGCGAAGTTTGACATTATCTTTATTGGGTTCTTGTAGTGTTTTGTGTTGTTGTCCTGCTGGCTAGTTGGCGACGGTATCTTCGACTAGGATTGAAGATAATTCGGTTTGTGTGTTTTGCGACAATCGGTGTACAATGATAACACACTTGCTCTATTATCAGACCCGGGAACTTCTACAAACATATCAATTTGCTCTCCGCTTGGATTGGTTCTCATATCTTGCGCTATTTTCTGCCCCTGGTGGTAAATATTTACACAAACTGTGCTCTGTAACCCGCCTGACAGTCTGTTTGTTGCAGCCGAAGGTGAATAATGGTTGGTGAGGATAATGTCACTTATTGACAGCATTTTGCGGAGGCGATTATTCTTTAATAAGATACACTCTTGAACATAATTAAAACTACAATAATGTAATTGGCAAACGATTTAAATTTAGTAGTATGTAAATCAATAACCGACTGGATTTTACGTGTAAATAGATGAAAAACCAAAAATAATTGTTGTTTCTTGAAGATAAATAAAATATGATGCGATTTCCTTGTGATGCAATATCGTATCAAGGGTTGAAAAATATGCCATGCGGATTTAATTTTAACATTACACGTTCGTGCATTGAAATATAAATGCATTACTGCCTTCTACTGTGTAGAATGTATACTGTACATCTTTCCTTCGTTGATAATTTAAGATGAAGTAATACTTCAGTAAAGACTTAAGTATTATCCCATAATTATTTTCAAACATAACATAGACATAATATAGCTAAGTAAATGATTTTTTTCCATCGATTTTTTTAACAAACATGATTATACATGCCTCCTAGTTGGCGATAGGAGAAACCGTTTGTGCAATGCCATAGTTAAAAGGATGCATGAAAAATACGGTTTACAATGTTGAACGTTAGATTCACATCGAAAATCATTCATGCATACAATATCATTTGCTCATTTCAGGAATACTCATTAGATTCATGAATTATTGTTTTGTGGTAATAATATTTGGTTATAATATTTAAAATCTATGAAGATATGACTATGGTATGTTGAATTAAATATTCATTTGATAATTTGTATAAATTTGAAAAAAGGTATGCAAATTTAAGTCTTTTTAGCCGTCTTGTTTCAGTGCATGTAAAAAGACCTAATTGTACATGATATTTTCGAAGTGTGTGGAACTGATTTCAAATTGTCGTTATTATCTTTACGAGCTCTTTGATGATTTGTAAATGTGTCTTAAGAATCACACACTACCAAATTGTCATGTAAATGTCGGTGCCCAAAGACCGACACATACAAGCCTTCTTCAGAACATAAGAATGAGTTGAAAGAGACGAAAAAATAAATTCAATCAAACACACCTTTTGTTGAGCTGAGGATCTTTGAGTTTCGGGAGACATAATTTTACATGAAATCTTTGTTTCGATTCTCCAAGTGCGTGTTTTATTCCAGGGCTTTGGAAAATTGTTTCCTTTTTGTTTCATGGCTTATTTTTACGTCATGACATGCAAATTACCATTTAGAGTTTTTACTGTCATGTATTTTTTTGTGGCCCTTAATAAAGGAGCTTGATGATCACAAACAATAATAGAATCCTGATCAAATCGTTTTCCAGATTATTCCACTGCTAGTTACCTTGCTACATTGGATGGCAGTATTATATAATCATCATCACCAGCATCATCATGTAATTTTGAAAACAGACGTAAATATATGTCTAACGAACCCATCTGTCTGGATGCCCATCATCCGTTATGTGCATCCAAGCAGACTTAAATTTATATGATTGTTTTTATGTGCGTAGCCTTCTTGATTGGAGTTTGCCATGAAAACACACAAAACCGTTTGAAACTTACCAGAAACGGGATGTGAAAAAATGCTTCTTTTCGAACATAAATTACGTTGAATTTTTCGAGTTTTTCGATTCGAATCGCAAAAAGTCGATCACTTCGAAATTCGCAAAGTGTGCCCAGGTCGATGTTATTGCTTATGGCTACGACTTGTTCAAGGTTTGCTGCTAAGTTTATACAATCAATGCTATGATTTAAGTAACAACACGCAGAATCAGTTATGGACACGCTCGATTTTCAGTAATCCGTTCAACGAGATAATTCAATACACAGCGCGAAAAAGCAGTGTAAATTTCAGTTCAATATCATGCACATAAATGGAGCGTCACAAAACATTCACATTTAGAAAATAAATCGTTTAAAGTTCTGGGACATTCGATACATAGTCGATAATGTTGTATGCAAAAGCTCTTCTTTGTTAGAACTGTTTCATGCAAGTTGCTGTTTCTTGTGGATTGAAGTACAATGTCACATGCTCTTATATTTACATCACAATGAAAATTCAGATTTTTTTTCTGTGTATGAAATAAGCTTTCACGGATTCGCTCATTTCAAATGACGTTTGAATACAATTTCAGTGGAATTCTTCCATGAATAATCGAAAGACATCGAAATGTTTCAAGACAATTTCTGGGATATTTCCAAGGAAGTTTTGAGAAAAATTTGAAGGATATTATTCGGAAGAGTATTGCGAACATTGCGGCAAAGTTGGTTTGAAAAATATACTATAAAACTGAAAGGTGATTCTTAGGAATTTTAAGGCTTTCTAAGGACCATTATGTGAGAATCCTGAGATGCCTGATTTTTTTTAATCATTTAGAATTTATCAATGGGGTATTTCTCCGTACAAAAAATCTTAGGCTATCATTTTTTAGGTTTTTTTATTTATTAAGATCTAAGGAAAAAATACAAGAATATTTTTTTCTTTCCTTGATTATCGAGATTTTCAGCCCAGGGCTGGTTCATCTCCCGTCGTAGTCACTTAAATACATTTGGGTATTTTCCTAACTTGTCCGGGGTGAGATTCGAACTCGTGACTTTGGCGTAAGAGGTATGGATGTTAACCACTACGCCGGGGTCGACCCCTCCCCCCCCCCCCCCCCCAAGAAAAATTATTCTTCAGCTTTTCAGATGAATTTTTCGCTTATTTCCATCCATATTTTCTTGCACAATACTACTGTCCACCTTATCTGCCTTTTTTTTCCAGCACTTCTCCAAATCAGACATTTACGCTTGATAATTACTTGATCGATACGTCGAAAATCTGGACAAATTGGTGGATTGGCACTTTTATCAATGAAATCGGGTTTTCAAAGGTTTATAAAGGTAGGCTAGGATTTCACGGGACCTTCGTGCGATTGAATGAATGTCAAAATTATTTCCTGAAGACACTCCTCTTTGTAAACTTGCCCATTCTTAGTCGCTCCAGTGAAACCTTTGTTATTCTTCCACAACCGCAGACACCTTGCCAAATCATCATCTTGCGATCGAACATTTAAACTTACCCGGTGCATCCCCCTCACGCTTAGCAAGGTAAAATTTCTGTCCCGGGATTAGTCTAAAGTCTATTTTCACGTAAGTTACATCGTCCGTTAAAATACAACCATTGTACTACGTCAGTCAGTACCGTTAAAATACATCCATTGTACTTCGTCAGTATTTGGTTTGGCAGGCCATATGTAGTTGTGGTCGAAAATCTAAAAATTTCGTCTCTACCGACACTATCAATAAAGACGTGTACGAGGAAGAATGTCTGCAAAAGCGGTTGCTACCGTTTATCATAAGTCACGACTCTCCAGATCTGTTTTGGCCTCTTGTCACTATGCGAAATCCGGTACAAGGTACAAGAGGTCATAAACGTGCCAAAAACAGCCAATCCACCAAACTGTCCAGAACTTCGCCCAATAGAGAAGTACTGGGCTCTAGTTAAGCGGAAACTCTTTAAAGCTAAGACGAAAGCAAAAAGGATTGACGATTTTAAGAGAAAATTAAGGATACTGTACGGAATCTGTTGACGGGTGTACGACAGAAAGTTTGAAAATTTTACAGAAAGAGGGATTGACATCTCGATCAACTGTTGTTACTGTATATATAACTCTATTCAGAGATCGAAATTCTCACTCAGCTGGGTGAAAACCATTCTCTCTCTCAAGCAGGTTGTCGATGAGTAGCGAACCGTTAAAATTTTCATCTCTCCTTTTTCGCCGATAATTCATTATCTTCTCTCTTGCATATGCGAAAATATCTCTCTCCAAAATTCAACGAAAATAATTTCTCATGTCACATTTTTCACTGAAAACATGCTACCTAGATCGTATACGAGGAGCAAAAACCGAAAACAAGGCCAAGCGGGTGCACACTGTTACCGCCATGAACCATAAATGAAAAACTGGTGCATGTACCATAAATGATAAATGAAGACTGGTGCATTTTCAGGTGTCAAAAAGTAAGTGACAAATAATTATCGGCATCTAGGATTCTGATGACCAAGTCTAATGTGAAACGACTCGCTAGAACAAAATTTGAGTAGATATAGGAAGATGAACCGTGGAGAATGGAAATATATATGGAATCAGATAGCGAAATTTTGGACTGAGAAACCTCGGAAGAAAAAAAATAGTAACTTGAAAACATACAAACAATGGAAAAGAAATACTAAGAGTTGAAAAAAGGAAGCGGTGAAGACAAATAAATGACACAACAATAAAAAGGCACAAATTTGAAATAGAAAGGTTTGGTTAACCTGATTATTTGGGGCTGTAACTAACATTTTCGAGGATAGAAAGATTCACTTTTACTCCAATTTAATCATCCTATGCTTTATTGGGCACACACATAAAGAATAAATTTAATTGATATTATTTCAAAGTTGCCTAGAATATGTACATTTAACCATTTAACATCATATTGGTCCATGTAGTAGAATCTCATCCGAATGGGAAGTTGTTTACTACTCGCTATGGACAAAAAGTGTTAAACTGAGCATAGAATTACTAAGCTATCAAATAACTAAATTATAAAATTACTAAACTATATGTTAGTTATAATCCTTTTTTTTAACTTAATTGTTTATTTATAAGGCTCAAGTGCCATAGGCATAACGGAGCCGAGTTCTTTTTCATTTTTACAACGATAATAACTTATTAACTAGGTTAGTTTTGGAAAGCCGAAAAACTCGCGGCTTGGTCGAGGTTAGGGATTACAATGATTCGGGTAGGAATGGGGAAGTAGGAATCTTAACGTTGGCTTTCAACAGCAGATTGGCGATGCGATATTGTTGCTGGTAGTCTGGCAAAGATGTTGCATTGTGTTAAGCTGTAACGATACAATAGAAGCGGTATTACGGGGGAGGGGACGAGGTGGACATGTTAAAGCGGCAGCTAAGAGAGGATCAAACGAATACATCTATTTGTTTCAAGAACTTGTAAATTAGCCCCATATAGTCCAAGTCCAGCTTACCCAGCACGTCTCTAATATCTTCCTTCTCTGGTTTCCCTCGGGCCCGTAGGGATGCGCAAAGATCAGATCTGGCAATTTCGTAATCAAGGCAATGCCAGGCAACGTGGTTGATGTCCTGATAAACCTGCACCACAGCCGCATTGATTGGTGTCTGAGAGACCTATTCGATAGAAATGAGAGCCTAACGAGTAGTGATTGGACATTAGACGACACATTACCTTGTTAAAATCCCGGCTAACATCCAACCCTCTGAACCACGATTTTTTCGATACCTGTGGGAGAATGGAATGTAACCATCTGCCCAAATCCCCTGCATCCCATTTTTGTTGCCAGCTGATCAAGGCCTGTTGACGGAAAATAGCAAAAAAATCGTTGAAGGCGATTTGTCGATCATAAATATCGCCTGCCATAGCGCCCACCTTGGCAAGTGAGTCCGCTTTCTCATTACCCGAAATGGAGCAATGGGAAATGACCCAAACCAAGGTGATGGTGTAGGAATTGTTTGATAGCACACTCAAAAGAGATCGTATTTCGCTAACGAAAAACGGTGAGTGCTTTGCCGGCCTCATTGAACGAATAGCCTGAAGTGAGCTGAGACTATCCGTAAAAATGAAAAATTGATCAGAGGGAAGAGAGGCTATTCGCTCTAATGCATAGTGTATAGCCGCCAATTCTGCGACGCATATGGCGCAAGGATTTTGAAGTTTGAAGGAGGCGCTATGAATTTCGTTAAAAACACCAAATCCAGTGGAATCATTTGTTTTTGACCCGTCCGTGTAAAACTTCCTGTCACATCTGATATGGCCAAACTTACTTGCAAAAATTGATGGAATGTACTCCGAACGGAGTGGATCTGGTATTCCACGAGCTTCTTGCTTCATAGTTAGATCAAAAACTACAGTAGAACTAGAGAAGTCTTGGGAGTAATCACGATTAGGAACATTCGAAGAAGGGCTCACCTCCAGAGTCATGTACCAATGGTACAGTGTCATGAACTTAGTTTGAGGATTTCGTTCGATTAGCTTTTCAAAATTTTCAATTACCAATGGATTTAGCACCAGCGGATGAGGAACCGGAACGATAGCTCCACAAAACGATCTGATAAAGGAAGAACTCCTGCTAATACCTCCAAACTCATAGTATGAGTTGAGTTCATGCAGCCTAACGCGATACGAAGACAACGGTACTGGATTCGCTGCAGCTTCAGAATATGAGTTTTTGCGGCGGATTGAAAACAGAAGCCACCGTACTCGAGAACCGACAGAATCGTTGTACGATACAGCTTTATCAGATCTTCCGGGTGGGCTCCCCACCATGTTCCGGTGATAGTTATAATCCTTATAATAAATACTCTAGAAGAATCAATCAGACCTAAATACACTAAGGTCTTTTTTTTACTCGGGGATTCGTTCCACTCTTACTATGAAACCGTGTAAAAAAATACTAAATAGAGTTGATCAATTCACATGCATTTTAAATTGCTTCAATTTTGTTTGCATGTGTTATCTTGCCATGCAATGGTCAAATTATAGTGTTTAAGTTTTGAGTATTTACACTAAAAATTGTGATTTTTTTGAAAAACTGCCATATGATTACTTTTTGCCCAAAACGTAAAATGTGATTCGAATTAGGTCGAGAACTTGTTCTGTTCTGGAAACAAACCGCTTTAAAAAATGACCTTAATGTACAAAAGATAAATTTTTATAATACTAGAGCCTAAAATTAAAACTAGTAATAGTATAGTTTTGACGCAATAAGTCATAAAGTGATAATCAACAAGTTGCGTCTGTTGATGGTAGGCCGAAAGCGTCACGCAAATATAGCTGTTTTTATTTTTCGTTTCACCGAAGAAACTAATCAAAATATGTCCACGGTGATTACACCCAACTAATAGTTTTTGTATGTTGAGATCTAAAAATTGAATGCACTCAGAAAAACAAACTTTCCTATTACAATGGTACCCTCAGTTCTGTTAGCTAAAATACACAAAAATTTGTATATTACCCAAACCAATTTTACTTTCTGCGAAATTTTCTAACACATTGTAAGCCATCAAATGACCACACCAAAATGGACTAAATCTAGGTTTTTTTTTCACTAGGGCGAATCTACAATTGAGAGACTCTCTCTGTTTACTTTCTCTTTCACCAATAGCTGAATCATTTTTACATTTTTCGTTTGGCTGTTTGCCAAAATATGCTAGCCAGCACTCTTATCTTGCGATCTGTGTTAAAGAATCAATCCATAGTTTTATAATGGCGCTGTAATTAATGAAAGAGAACGAGACAAGAGAGAGTCTCTCAATTGTAGATTCGCCCTAATGAATAAAACCCCTAGAAATATTCATTATATTCGCCCAAACGTTGTTGTCCCTTCATTCAGTAGCTTGAAGAATCCTGATCAAATAATTTTTCACATTCCCCCAACGTTTAGTGCGGTGTTTGTGCTGAAAGGGTCATCGACCGTACTAAAGGCACCTCGGTATGGCGGTCTATGGCGAGCAATATCGGGCCAAGTTACGCAATTTTGTGGCAGATAAGGTGGACGAACATGACATGAGCGCTTACTGGTTCCAGCGAGGTGACGCAACATACCATACAGCCCGTCTAACAGTGGATTTATTGCGAGTCATGTTTCCGATTCGAATCAAAATACGGCGATTTGAACTGCCGGCTCGTTCAACCGATTTGATCGGGCCAGCAAATCTCCAATACGTTCATTCTCGCAACTATTAAAATTTTGAGAAATGCACCGAAAGTTGATGTTCAAAAAACTTTTTTCCCTAACATTTCTCCATCCTCAAGTCTTCGCTCAAATATGCGTAATAACTTCAAGTTTTCACAGTCAAAAAATAAAAAAACCAAAAAATCGTTTTTTGAGATATTTAAATTTTGATGTCAATTTTCGATTTTGTTTCCGAATTTTTTTTTCTCAGTGTATATTTTTTTCACAATTTTCACACATAGGGCCACAACATGTTCTTAGACAGTTTTGTTTTGTGTAACCAAAGGTCTTCGAGCTACAAATTATTGATTGAAGTGCTATTCAAAATGTTTACGCCCTTTTTAAAACTTACTCTTGAGACAAAATTTGTTTGCATTAGTGGAAAAAACTTACTTTTGTGGGTAAAACGTGTGTACAAATTTTCAGTTAAATCGGAGACACTCGAAGTTGGTCGGTAGGTCATTTCGGCTGGAAACGCTCACTACTGCAAAAAATTGTATTCAACATCGATAGCTCCCTATTCATAATTATGAAATTGCAGTTAGACTATTAAGATAATAGCATGAAAGGGCCTGTTCATAAACCACGTAGACTCATTTTTGAAAATCTATGACCCCTCCCCTCGTTGACTTTTCTCCATACATTTCTTTTGAAATCTTGTATGAAGCGTAGACTTTGGTCAGACGCCCCCCTCCCTCCAAAAAAGTCTACGTGGTTTATGAATAGCCCCAAAAGAGCTAATTGTGACAAGCAAATTTCTTCAAACGCCAAGATAGAAGAAGAATCAATCAAACGTAAGAAAAGTCATCTCGCTTCACAAGAGGATGAACCGAGACATTTACGAACCCAACCGAGATGTTCCAAGAAAATCGTTCGTAAAGCACCTTTTGCCAGACAACTCAAAACCGATCTCATATTTAGGTCTTGAAATCGTAATTTTCATAATTATCCAAATTAAACTCCTCAACAATTGGATAATCACCCCATCAACCAATCCCGTTCACCGTCCGGAAGCAAATTACAGTTGCGAATTGATCCCCTGAATAGCCTGCATGTAAAAGATAGATCAATTCGGCGCGCCGGCTAAAACGGTGTCACCTGAACGCTTCGGACAGACTCGGTTTAATTACAACCCTTCCAATTCTTCAGAAACCGTTCATAATTTTATGCGAGTTCTGACTGGCACTCGAGCCAACTCCGTTCCGTGCTTCTCCCTCCGCATTGTTGGGTTTTATGATTTTGCACATTCCGTTGTAGCGCATGTGAGCGACCGTTTTTTTTTTTTGCTTTTTTCCATCACGTGTTTCTCGAAAGGGTCATTATTATTAGTCATTCAATTGTTGTTGTCCATCGCATTTTGCGGAAGCGGCCACTCGCTTGTTAGGAAATTATAATAATTTGAAAGCAGATTTAAACGGTCGTGGGGCAACCGGTGACCGATCAGGAGTTCCACGCCCCCAGCTCATTATTGGCAATTTGTGGTGGTGGTTCATTGATCAAATTTCGTCCCTAGTTCTGAATCAACTGGCGTGACAAATTTGTCAATTGGTTTTCTTCGGTCGGGGGTGAATTCTTGAGTAGTTTCTTTTCGGATGAAGACGGAATTTTTAATTCGATGAATGGAAAAGGCATTTCATATGGTCGAAACCCCGCACGCACGCAATTGAGTGGATATTACGGTACAATTTGCATTTAAATTGGTCCAACAGCTGCTCTTCGTTCTCGACTGTGTGGTGTGTGCGCGTGTTTGTTTATCGGTAATGTTTTGGATACAAACCACACTTCAGAATTGCGCCGTTTGTGTGTTTCCCACTGCTATCGAAGTCAACAACTTCACACCGCACCGAGCGTCTCGAGAAAGGTTATGTAACGGAGTAGGTTTACACTTCTGGGTCGATCCGTTGATTTTCGGTGCTCTCGCCAGGTGGAAGTCTAAAATGGCGAGATTGTATCACTTGCAACGTTCTTGACGACATCGTCGTCTTCGGCATTGAAAGAAACAGGGGTTGCTCGCCTTCCCCTTCCTTCTGAGAATCCATCTTCATTCCAACAGCAGGAAACTCATCGAAAGGGGTGGAGTTTGTTTTACGGGCAGCTTGCAGCAAGCGTGGTGCATGTCGCCCTGGAATCGGCTGGCTTTGATCGCGATCAAAGCCTTTCGAAACAAAGACGTGGGAGTAATCGGCTTTATCCGGATCGAAGTTTCGTTCACCTTCGAAATTACTAAACGAAACATCACCGTCACCAGGCCAGGTTGTTTACCACCACGGGCTGGGATTGAATTAATTTGTTTACATCCTGTCATCCCTTGTTCTGCTAGGTAGAGAGCTCGCGCGTGATAAACATCGACGGCAACAACAATGCATCGACGGGAGTAAATTGAGTTTTCAAAATAGCACACCGCCGTCGCCGCGGATGGTTCTACCTTTGGCAGGCAAATCGGCTTACGGGAACCTACCGTGCCGCGAAATTGACATTCGCTAAATACCTAATTGAATTAGTTCGCGGATTGACGTTGTTTCTGGTTGTTGTTGTTGGTGTCATCGGTCAGAATCGTGATGAAGGGATTCACGAAACCTCGTCAACCACAACAGCAACGTCTTGACGCCATGTCATGTGGATGGTACTATTTTTACCGTTATCGATTTTTGTCAAGTTGGGAAGGTCGATTCACTTGTGTCGTTGGTGACATTCATCAGCCATTCCAAGAAAGCAAGCTTTCTCTGCTTCTAATAAGGACGTGCACCACCTTTCTACCCATCTACAGCAAGCTCGATAGCACGCGTACAAAATTTTCGATAATTCAGCTCGTCGCCAACGAACCAATAACGGTCTACCGACAACCGCTTTGAGACACCAAACTGGGAGCGGTCAATCAGTGAGTGCTTTCAAAAAATCTCCAGAAAGCACTTGCCTAAATTTCTTTGTCGACCGCACGATTAACGATCATCCGGTGGTCCCGTAAGCCACTATCCGCTATTCGCCCAATTCAAAATTCCTAGCACGAAGCCGTCGAGTTCTTTCCCTTAATTTTGGAAGTCAAATCATCAGTCGTTCGTGATGACATCATCACCCCCTAAAACGTAACCGATAGGCATGCTTTCTCTGCCAGACAGGGTTACAATCCCTTTGGCAGATTGGCAACGGTCATCTGGTGCTGGTGGCAAGGAAAGATTCACTTTTCCTCAACACCAAAAACGGACACACGGACGCCCCGACGAGAAGAAAGGCGTGAAACGTTCCGGTTCATTTGGCAAAAGTTAAATTTATGCGACCAGCCGCAGATGCGGGACATTTTTGGCGCGCTGGGAATGTCTTCCCAGTGCGTGTCGTCACGGATGACCGGATCAATTTCGAGTGGAAAATTGAAAAATGGTTCGCCTCAATTCGCACTGGCAAAAGGTGTGAAGAAAAGTGGAAAGTGAACTCAACTCGGTTGAGAGTGCCGGCTGATAAAGAAGATATTTTGTAACTGAGGTGTGCGGATGAATGCGAGTTATGCAATGTGGTTTGTTTCAATTTCGATTCAACGGTGCAGTAGTTGGTTGGAGAATTATCGGCGAGGTCATTTGCATCAAGGCCTCGGGAGTTGAGTTCGATGTTCAATGGATTAAGGAAGAGATTTGAATTCACATCGTTAGTTTGAAACATTTTTCAAGACTTAACCCGGTGCCGTAACACATTGTAGTTCGCTTTCGCTTGTAGGGAAACTTCACGCAATAGTTGCCGTAGAAAGATTTCCATTATTAACTGTGAAAGTGTATCGGAATTGAGAACCAATAGCATTCAGTTGAAAAATATTGAAATTCAAAAAGAAGAAGCACAACTGTTCAAAGAACCCTCATAAAACCCTCAGAGAGTTGTTTCAAATGGGCACTAGTTTTCACGCTTTGAATCGCAAAATGAAGAGATTCTTGAAAGCTAATTTCATTTAGTTGCGCTTCATAACACCTGGACTTTCGTGGGAACACTCAACATACAACGACATTTTTGGAAGCTGCCAAATAAAGGTCTCTCTATGGCGACGGGCCACCAGGACGAATGCCATTAGGTCGAATGCTGTTGGGCTGAATGCCATTAGGCCAAATGGGTCATTAGACCGAATGTCAGTCACTAAGCTGACTGATGATGTTTATTTTGGAATAGCTTTCTGTTCAAATTTCAAAGATGAAAAAAAAAAATTCAATGAGGATTGTGGATTCAAAGTTTTAAAATTAGGAAAAACTGCTAATGATTGAAAAATTTTAAAATTACAATTCATTGATTTTTTGTCCCAATGATAATCTAACTTCAAATCTTCAAAAATACATGTCAGCAAATCGAAAATTTTGAAATTCGAAAAAACTACTCATAATTTAAAGAAGAACAAGTTTCCCATGAAAGTCCGATTGTTTCATGTTTCAAAGATGTCAAGTTAAATTAGCATATTGCCAATTATTTTTTAATTAGAAAGAACTGTTCACGATTGAAACACGGAAAATCCACCATATTAGTCCATTGCTTTAAATTTTTTTTTTCTTCAAAAATACTAACTTCTCACTTTAATTGTTAGCAGGTGATGAAATTGTAAACATAAAAGAACAGCTTATAATTTAAAGAAAAATAAATCTCCTTGAAAGTGCTCTAAAAAGATTTCAAGAAATATTAAATTGAATCTTCCACATGACATGTTTGCAGATTGAATATATTGAAATACGAAAGAACAGCTCATGATTTGAAGAAGGAATAATCTCCCATTAAAGTTCATTATAAGGAGTGTATCGAAAATAAGCTATCCACAAACTTTCTTTCAAATTATGTTGAAAACCGATATTTTATTCATACAAAAAATTGATCCTTTATTGTACGAGGTTAAACTTGAACATAATGAAGACCGGATGAAATTTAAGATCGAATGCTCTTCATCAAGTTCCGGACAAGTGTTGCATCGCATTTTTTGGACGCTTGAGCCCAAATTTTTTTGAACTCCTGCATGTTTCCAGCTGCCTTACCAGTCTTCTTGAAGACCCTTTTCACGATTGCCCAGTAACGTTCGATGGGTCGAAGCTGAGGGCAATTTGGTGGATTGATATTTTTCTCAACGAAATCTATACCCTTTTCCGCAAGCCAATTGAGAGTGGTTTTGGCATAGTGAGCCGACGCTAAATCCGGCCAAAACAGTGGAGGTGTACTATGCTTCTTATATAAAGGCAACAATCTCTTCTGGAGACACTCAGATCGATAGATTTCCGCATTTATAGTTCCGGTAGTGTAAAAAATGGTTGACTTCAAACCACAGGAACATATTGCTTGCCATACCAGTACCTTTCGACCGAATTTCTCCACTTGAATCGACCTGTCCGCATCGCTCACATCCTCCCCAACGACGGCAGTAAAGTATTGTGGACCTGGAAGGGTTTTTGAGTCCTCCTTTACATAGGTCTCATCGTCCATCAAAACGCATGCATCCGGACGCTGCAAAAGACGCGAATACAATTTCCGGGCCCTTGTTGCTGCTCGCTTCTTCTGTTCTGCACTTTGTTTCGAGATTTTCTGCTTCTTGTAGGTCTTCAGGTGGTTTCGCCTCTTGATACGCTGGATCATTCCGACACTCGTTCCTGCTTTTTTGGCCAAATCACGTATTGACATTGATTTGTTCTTCATGATTAGAGATACCACTTTCTGCTCCAGTTTCGGGTTGGAAGAACCGGGTTTTCTGCCTCTTCCTGGTAGCTCATCCAAAGAATAGTGTTCCCCAAACTTATTAATGATGGTTTTAACACTCGCATGATGAATTCCAAACCGCTTCGCCAATTTTCGCATAGTTATACCCTTCTCACTTAGCCATGTGTCCAGAACCTTAATTTTCACTTCCTTTTCAATACGCGACATTTTGAAAACGCAGAATTTGAACCGCACAAACAAGTAAACAAAAGAAAGCTGACAGTCAAACGCACAGCATGCAGTGTTCAGAGCATAAAAAACCATCACAAATACATGCGTACAACGCAAATGTATGTGGACAGCTTATATTCGATACACTCCTTAGACCGTCCCAGGAAGAAAGGGTCCATCTTCAGTTCGTTAAAAGACATGTGTATTTTTTTTTATTTATATCAACTTTTATTCTTACATATGGTTTCTCAATAATTTTTATCAAAGGTTCATGAAAGAGTGTTGATGACTTATTCATGTACAAGCAAGTTCTCGAAATTTTCCTTTAACGTTCTTCATAAGGTTCTGCACAGATTGATTAGCAACGATTTTAGAACTCTCTTTTGAACTTTTCCGCTGTATCGGCTGACTGAATATGTTTACGAAGATGCCTCTTGACCAGAGTCCAAAATCGTTCGGGGGGACGAATTTCAGGGACTTTTGGGGGGTTTTGTGGTTTAATATACTAGCGTTCTCCGAATTGTACCAGTCCATGGTCAACTTTGCGTAATGATACGAAGCAAGGTCGGGCCAGAATATTACAGGATTATCAAGTTGACGAATTCAGCGGCAATAGCTATCTATTCAAGCATTGATTGGCGTAAATATCTGCATTGATTGCTCCATTTGCGATGAACGGCTTCGTAAATTTACCCCAACAGCCAATTGCCTGCCAGACCATCGCCTTTTTGCCAAATTTGTCAGTGAAAACTGAGGTTTTCGCCTTGTCAACATCACCATCTTCACGAATTGTGTAATATTGCGGTCCCGGCAATGCTTTATAGTCCAACTTAGAATACGTTTCGTCGTCCGTCAAGACGCAGTACTTATTCTTGTTCTTACTGTGTCTTACAGTTTCCGCTCCTGTGGTTTCACGCTGGCTGCTTGTGTAAGACTTCTTTTTGGCTACTTCTGCTTCTTGTACGTCTTCAGCTTCAATCTCTCTTTGTTCGGTTTTTTGGCCAAATCGCGAATTGAGGCCCCTTTTGCCTAAGAAATTAGATTTTTGTTGTCCAATTTGTGGTTCGACGTTCCTATTTTTCGTCCACTTTGTGGCAGGTCCGCAAAGGAATACCCCCCCCCCAACCGGTGGGTTGTGTGATGCACCCCCTTTTACCCCAACCTTTTCCGCGTTCGTCGACGGTCTTAGTCAGGGCTTGGAAATCATTCATGGCACTACTGAACAATAGTGTGTCAGACTGCCACCCGTTCGTGAACATAGAATCGCAAATTCGTTCAGATTCAGTAACCGTAACAGAACCTGAATATTCGGTGGTTGTTGCACTATCCGAATGCTCGAAGCGATGATCCATACTTGTCCATTGTACACACTGATCGATGATGATCGCTGAGCGCCGGCTTCAATGATTACACACAGCTTTGAATCGCCCGTGCTTTTGTTCTTCCAAGAGGGGAACAGAGCACACAACGGAGCAAGCAAAGAACGAGGCACAATTTACGACCGATGCGGCATATTGAGATTAATTTATGGTTAAAATATATATTTTTTTGAGAGTGTTTTTGGGATTTTCTTGTAGGATTGAAGCCAATTAAGTAACGTTTTTAGCGAACAGGGGATTATGAAAAGTGTAGTAAGCAATACTAAATAATAAAAACTAAAATACGTGTCAAGGGAGAAGGGAGGTTTTTCAGCATTTCCTAAAGTTGTTGTGATGTGATGTGCTATTGAATTATGAGACTATTCTACAATGATCAAAAAATGATTTATCTAATTGGATGAATTGATGTATCATCACTTGTATCTATTTTACTATACATATTACTGTAGCATATTTTGACCATCTTTAGTGCCATCGTGCGGCGAATAAGGGAGAGATGAAAGGAATATGAGACAAATTCCCCATACATAATATCATGATACAGAGTGCGGCAGAACGATAGTATGTCCTGTCCTAGTAATAAATCAAAAATCGCGAGTACAGGACGGTTGAAAAATTTCTCGATCGGTGATATTTCCGCAGCTTACAGTACAATAATTTTAAAATGAACACATATTGGTTGTAGGCAGAAAGACACCTGACAAACATTTAGTCATTAACAAATAATGTACTACAATTTTAAGTACCATCAATGCCCATAAATACGCAACAGTCCCATTATCATAGGGAATAACGCAATTTTGTTAGTTTATGCTTTTGTGGGTAGTTAAGGATACATTTCGATGAGCTTTCTTATTTTTTTTAGAAGCGTAGAAGTGTATGCTTTTTTATTGCGTATTCAGTAAAATCCTATATTAATTTTGAATAGACTTAAGTACATTAAATACAATAGTCGAATTACCATTTGGATAAGAAAATCTTCAACAGTAATTCAGTGGAGTTTATTAGTTACTTGTTTTATTTACTTTTACGCGGTTTAACTAACGGACTGCTTTAGTGAAGTCTCAAAATAGATAAATAAACATCTATAACAACCATAGTCAGCCTGACATAAGAAAAGGCCTTAACAAGTTCTATGAAGACGTTGCTGAGGAGGATTTGCGGTAATTAATAATATCGTTCTTCACATGCAAGTTCGCCTTTTCATTATGCCTCAATTTTTTTTTCATTCTATTTCATATATACTGGAAAATCAAAAACAGATTCAATGGGTAAAAATAATTTTAATCAACTTGTTGACTATATAACATATCTGATTACCAACTTTAATTTTTGTTGCAATGCATACCAAACGAAATTTTATAGAATGCAAATTGTTGTTTAAATTTTTACATACATTACATTAAATTAATCAATCACATCCAATAATATCAGTATCGTACAAATTTTACTTTCAGTAGTAATTAAAATACGTTTAGGTACTTTTTAAGTTCTTTAAATACTCTTCAAATAATATCTAATACTTTGAGCACAAACTTAATACGTCTGAGTACAGAAAGTTTTTCTAAAATATTGCTTTGAATAATCTCAGAATTACTTTTGAGTACTAGGAATATTTTACTAAATCTTTGTTTAGTACCAAGAAGTCCAAACATAGTTCGAGTACAACGCTCTACATACAGTGCTCTGCATGCTCCTCGCATTTCTCCGCACTTTGAAACAAGTTTTCTTTCAAATTGAGGACTTCAATTTCAATATCCCACAAATGATGCTCTTACGACGGCTACGGAAATTGTGAAAATCGTAAAATCTAACACACAAAATCTGTTCGGTAAAATTTCAAACTGCTGAAAAGTTAACTTAAACTTAATAATAAATTAAAATCAAACTTAAAAATAATTCTTAAATTAATTAACATTAACATAAGGTCTTCCAAAATGTACACTGAATGCTTCATTCCAACATAATAGATAGAAAAATCTAACATTTTAAAATCTCCCTTACATTTCATGTGCTGATGATTCAAAGTTTACTGACTTTTTCAGCTGTTTGAAAACTCAGTACAAATTTACCGACCTCGGTAAAAAAAACTAAGTGTGTACAGCAGAACTGAATTCAAAGATGCATTCAAGCTAAACCAACAAAAGTATCCCCCGATACCGAACGCTACCAGATGGAGTCCTTTCATGCAACTTTTGTTGGATTGAACGACTGGCAAACAATTTTTTGGTTCTATGTAACATTATTTTATAATCTAAATTTTAATATTAAAGAGTGTAATTTAAAGGAATAAAAAAGACAAAGTAGCGAAATATCGTCAGATGGGCCGTAATAACGAAAAACAGGATCGCCCTTAGGTCGTGTGCCTTTAATTTCCCTATCGGTGCAAAAACGGACGGTCTTGCCGTCGTCGGTCGATTAAGTCTGAACTACTAATGCGGTCCATCCCAATCTTGTGTCGACTCGGCTCGCCAACCAACTGTAGCACCAGAATCACTGGACTTCGACGACAGGAGTGCTATGAAAGCCGAACGTCTAGTTAAATAATTTGAATTTTTTAGCGACCACCTAGAATCCACGTAACCCAAATAAGTCAAATATTTTAATGTCTCATATAAACCATATACTGCTGTTAAATAAGTTACCTGCCTAGCCCCTTCCAAACGATGATGTGACCTATGAACCTCGAGCTAGCAACGAGTAATTAGCACCCCACTTTTACTAAAATCAATTATAAAACATTGTTAATAACAATATTGAATATCGGCTCCGCAAAGTGTTACACACGCCTGAGCCTAACAAATAAACGAACTGATTAAAAAAAAACATTTACTGCTATGCTGCAAAAAAAAAAAAGTTATTTTACAACGCACATTTCCAATAATCTGCACTAAACTGTTTTTTTGATGAGTTATATTCGCCGGCTGTAACAACTGGTGAACCATCATATTCAGAATCAGCAACGTACACAGAATGTGAATGGATGGTAGTCATATCACGATATGATGTACATGTATAGATGTATATGTAGATGATTTCAGAAATATATGTAGATGATATTGATAAATACATAGATGTATATGGTCATGATATTGATATATGAGTAGATTATATCGATACATGTGTAGATGATATAAATGTATTTGGATGTTGTATATAAGTATGTATATGTTTGAAGCTGATATCGATATATATGTAGATGATGTAGATAAGACGCAACGTTGAGTGTTAAAAATTCGCAATCATTATCTCTATACAGGCAGAACCGCATTTTTCGGGGTAGAACCATCTGTGTTTAGCGCCCTGGTTCCCAAATTTCGACAGAATGTCAATAACTATTATAAGATGTATTTCACACCAAAAGATCTCTTCAGGGCGACTATTCTGATTTTGAAAGAGTGTCATACTGAATTATTATAAAAGTTTGTTCATTGTATCCGCATGACACCTACCTAATTCGTTAATCCTGGCCGATCCTGAATTTCGTACAATTCCTGTTCGATAAATACCAAATATCTCTTAAAATCAAGTTTTGGTATAGAAAATAACTCAGGGCAGTTTAAAGCTTGTTTGCATTTTGCAATCGCAGCCCACTGGTTGCCAGCATGTTATGATTTCCCTATTACAGACATAATTTTATTATAACAAGTTGTTCAATGTTGGTGATGTTCTCTTCAATCAATTCAATCAGTGCTTAAAAGTGTTTCTGTTCGTTTTATGCCGTGGGGAGGGCTCCCTGCTTTAGATTCAAATACATTTGTTAATGAGTTGGTGAGAGAAAATGAAGTGTGTCACAACATAGCGCTGCAGCATATCAGCAGCTAACCAAGCAGATTAAATATATCCTATATTTAATATAAGTACGAGCTTAAAGTCTAATTTTACAAACATGCAGAAGTTATAATGAGTTAGGAGTTTATTAAATTCCTGCAAAAAAAAAAAACTACAAGGTACAGCCCAATGGGGTTGTGCGCAAAGGTGACGTAGGACTTTTTTTTTTCTAATTCCCAATTGATTTAAGTCAGTCGGGAAGCTACGCTTTCAATCCGCTCGGAAATATCATAGACGAAGCTGTTCATAATGCTTATCACTTTGGAGGAAACGACAGTATCGGAATAAAAATGCTTCAGCACCCGGTAGATGTGGTGCTATACGTTTTCTTTTTCTGAACTTTGCTACTGGAACTGTTTGCCTTCCGAGATGATGGAGCGAGAATGACAATAGCACATCCTGTTGATATGATCGACTACCTGGAGATCATTATCCTTATTGCGTTGTAGATGGTTGTGGTCTGTTTGGGAATTCAAAGTCTATTATTGCCGATAGACGTCTAGGTCGAAAAAGTGCTAATGGAACGTTCGACCAGCTTTAGGAAGTAAATATGTAAGAAAATTCTATTGTACACTCTTTAGAAAGCATTTGGTGGCTCTTTATGATGATACGGCCCGGTTGTATTTTCTACGATGGTTGAGAGGGCCACTATCTTTAATGCGTAGAAGATACTTATGGATCTGTTGGTTTGTTGGTTGTTAAACGCGCTTTGCCATTTACTCCGGGACGCGGCGTTCAAAGCAATGCCATGTTCAGTCGGGTAATGGAAATTTCAAACAGGACAAAGAAAAATTCAATCAAACCCTTTAGTTGGCAAACTGATTTGGTCATCCTGAAAAGGACGGATTTAATTGACGGGGGAGAAACATGGTTCGCGATTGAACTTGGGCTTTCTTCTTGGTATTCTTGGTTCAGTTCCTCGTCGTTGCGGGTGGTCATCTGCAGGTGACGTGGGAAAGTTGATTCTTGTCTCGTTGTCACGGGCGGCATTTTCCGCCAACTGTAGGCTTCAGCAGCCATGTTTCTCGCAGCGAGGTTGACGGGAGCATCGGCAACAATAGGCAACTGCACCAACGCCTCTCTGAGCACCGACTGCTCGCCAGTGCTGCTGTCGGCTAAGATATAACTGCAGATCCTACTCTGCACAGCTCCACGACCACCGAAAAACTAATTCAAAATGCGGAGGTGTACCCGTTATATAACATTCATGGCTGCCTAGGAGACGTTCGTTACTTAAATATGAAATCTGTGCTAGGAAAGTACTGTGTATTTGGCAATGATTATAAGACATCACCTTATATTTGCGTTAATTTCAATAGTTGAATGTTATAAATCAAAAGATTTAAATATTGGAATCGAAGCGTAGAAAGTGTCCCGATCGATTGGTGCAAACATTTTGTAAATCGATCGTGAAATGACTTAGTTATTAAACTTCAAAACCTTTATATTTTTCGTCAAAAATATCATTTAAATTTATAACCAATGAACATAATGATTTTTATACTGATACATTTTCTTTAGAGATACGTTGTGTGTTCTTGTATATAATATTCATATTTCATAGGTTCTCTCCTCTCTTTTATGTCATAAAAATCAGAGCCCCTCACCACCATCGTAGCAAATACGACCGTGGTCGTATCATCCTTCAACCACTCGGCCCTTTTCGGGAGCCATCAATTGCTTTTAAGTGTACAATAGAATTATTTTCTCTCATTCTTTTTTTATAATGGTGTTCGACCAACCCCCCCATTTTGTTCTAGACTACTATCTCCTCCGCGGATAGTATAGAAAAAAAATAAAAAAAACAACACCAATATTAAAAATAAAATATTATAGTAAATTAATTCTATATCATTGATAGATTTCTGAGATTGTTGCTTCAATCAGTTGGAACTGTCAAGTCAATGTTCAAAAATATCATTGACTTTGAATTCCCAAGCAGACTTTCAACAATCTATAACGCGATAAGGATAATGGTCTCCAGCTAGTCGATCATATCAACACAATCACCACTGCCAGCACAGCCGTTGCCCTTTCATCAAACCAACATTTAAATGCAGTCTAGCACCGCCAAAAGATTTGTAAAGAGCAAATCATAGAATTTTCTAACATACTTACTTATCTGTGCCGATCCAACGTCCCATTAGAACAGCACCTAGCACCGTTTCAATGTTGCTCTAGGAAACGAACGAAACTAATCTACCATGTTGAACCAGACAATGCATCAAATGGTTTAGGCTTTTTTCTTGATCCAGTTGATCAAGAAGGGAAATTCATTACACATTGCTACGTAGTCCTACGTCAACTTTGCGTACAACCCCATTGGGCTGTCCTTTAAAGTTTTTGTACCAAAGACGTCAACCCTCCAAACACTCCGGAACTTCGCCCAATTGAAAATTTTTGGGCAATCATGAAGGCAAAGCTCGTTAAAACTCCAAAACTGATAGAAAATGAACTTGAACTAAAGAAAGTGTGCTTAAAAGTAAGTAAGCAAGTCGGTCCTATCATTGCCCAAAATTTGATGAAAGGGGTCAAGGCAAAGGTGCGGGCATTTGAGTTGGGAGAAGAGGTTCAATAAACCAATGATGTCAAAAGTTAACCATTTAGTAGTACTTTATTTCTAGAAAGATTGAAAAGAATCAGGCTCAAGGAATTTTTTTGGTGAATACAGTCTTTATATTCGACCGAAATAGGCCAGGTCTGCTGGGATTGAGCCAACCAAGCTGGACCATGGTTCCAAATATCGCTGCTGATGAAATCTTTGACGGACATTCCGCGAGAGACAAGGTCGGCGGGATCCTCTGACCCGGATATATGATTCCATCTTCTTCCGTGGATATAATGCTGTACTTCCGAAACCTTATTTGCAACGACCGTTTTCCATGTACTCGGTGGGGCTCGAAGCCAGTATTTTTTTTTTTAACGGGATGGAAAATCTGCATCCAGACACCTGAAAACTCGGGGTGTGGTGATGAGGGTGCCAACTCCTCGACCCACTAAAAACCCACCCGTGCCTTAATCCCTAGCCCCTCCCCGGGACAACCTTTCGGTATTACCTCGGGGAGGGGGCAATTGTACTTGTTAAGCACCCACTATGTCTAACTACTTAGGACTTTAGTAGTTAGGTGGTGGTCCCTGCGACCTGCCGTTGGTCGTTTCGCCATTTTTTGATCAAGGAGAACCTGGGAGGCTCTATACATACCGCGTCCCAAATGCCGGTCTTGGCACATCCTCTGGACCATATTATCCGGAGTCGTGTCGTGACATGCCGGATCTCGTGCCGTCGAAGAGAGGACATGTGAAAAACACATGTTCCGCAGTTTCCTCACTCCCGCGCACTCAGTGCATGCGGAGGACTGTGCATGCCCATATTTGTGCAGATATTGTCTGAAACAGCCGTGGCCTGACAAAATCTGCGTTAAGTGGAAGTTCACTTCACCGTGTCGCCTATCAACCCACCCGGAGAGTTCCGGGATTAGTCGGTGGGTCCACCGACCTTTGGTGGAGTTATTCCATTCCCTTTGCCACTTAGCCATGGATGCGGCTCTAGTGGTCTTTCGAATACCTCTTGTTCCACGTTGTTCGAAGCACTCTACATCCTCTTTTATGACAATGCCTATTGGCATCATCCCCGCTAGGACGCAGACCGCGTCGCGTGATACCGTTCGGTATGCATTAACCACTCATAGGCACATAAGCCTGTGCGTACTCTCTAGCTTATTCAGATAGCTCTTGGAACTCAAGGCGGTGATCCATGCTGGCCCACCGATAGTATGGACAGGGCACCACTGGCCAGGAGTTTACGCTTACTCCCTTGCACCGCCGAGCTATTCGACATCATGCAGGATAATGCCGATATAGCCATATAGGCTTTCTTGCAAGCGTAATCGACGTGGCTGATAAAGGACAGCTTATCGTCGATCATGACCCCAAGATACCTCAAAGACCTCCTCGATTCGATTGTGCGGTTACCTGCACTGATCGTCCCATTTTGCTTCGATTTTCGGTTGTTAACAGCGTGACCTCAGTCTTATGGTGGGCTAGCTCCAGCTTCCTGGAACTCATCCATCTCTCCACAATGCCAATGGAGTGGGAGGTCGTTAGCTCTACCTCTTCGATGGATTCACCACATATCTCCAGGGTGATGTCGTCTGCGAATCCGACTATTTTCACTCCATTCGGGAACTCTAGCCGTAGTGCCTAATCGTGCATCGTGTTTCATAGCACCGGACCCAGGATCGAACCTTGTGGGACGCCTGCGGTGATCTGGATACGTTTCTGGCCTACCTCTGTGTTGTACACCAGTAAGCGATTCTGGAAATAACTTCCCAGAATCTTGTACAGGTGACCAGGAACCTGAAGGCGTTAGAGCGAATCGGCGATATCCACCCAACTGGTGCTATTGAACGCATTTCTCACGTCAAGGGTGACCACTGCACAGTAGCGGACTCCTCGCCTCTTGCGCTGGATTGCCACTTTGGCCGTCTTAGTGACGGACAGAATGGCATTCACCGTCGACTTCCCTTTACGGAATCCAAACTGGTTGTTTGACAGACCGCCTATACCCTCCGTGTATGTTGTCAGTCTGTTGAGAATAACCCTCTTGAGCACCTTACCCGCTGTATCCAACAGACATATAAAGACTGGACTCGGAAAAAATGAGACACACAAAAATGATCACCAAAAATTCATTTTAAATCGGATTGTCCATCTTCCTTACACAATTTCTCCCAGTTTTTCTTCAAAACTTCATCGGTTTGAATGTTTTTCCGCTTTTCTTCAACTGCTTCTTCATTATCGCCCAAAACTGTTCGATCGGACGAAGTTCTGGTGTATTTGGCGGGTTCGCCTCCTTCGGGACCACATTAACGCCTTTCGCTTCGTACCAATCCATAACAGGCTTGGCGTAATGGCACGAAGCGAGATCCGGCCAGAACAGCGTGGGACCATGGTAAGAGCGGAGGAAAGGCAGCAAGCGCTTCTGCGTTTAGTCTGCCCGTTTATGGTGCCGGTTGTAACGAACGGCTTGCTGTACTGTCCGCACTCGCAGATCGCCTTCCACAACAGGTGCTTCTTCGCGAATTTGTCCATCTTTCTCTTCCGGAACTTTTCCGGAACCTCCATGCGGGACGTACCGACAAAAAACTCGAAGCCGAGGATTTGTTGGCTGTCCGCCTTGATATATGTCTCGTCGTCCATGACGAGACAGCTTGGCTTGACCAGCCACTCACGATACAGCTTCCGCGAACGCAATTTGGCCACCGTGTTTTGCTTGTCAGTCCGGTTTGGCGCCTTCCTGACCTTAAAAACACGTAGCCCAGCCAGCTTCATGGTCTGCTGGACGAAAAACTTCGACGAATTAATCTTTTTGGCCACGTCTCGGGCGGAAAGGTTCGAGTTATTCTTAAAGTACTGCCATATCTTCCGCGCCTTCTCTGGGTATTCCGTTTTCGGTTTTCGGCCGCTTCCAGCGCGCCGCTCGATGGTCTTCGTCTCCTGGAACATCTTCACAACGCGGGACACGGTAGAATGGTGGATTCCAAGCCTTTTGCCGATCCATCTGTGCGACTGACCAGGATCATCGATCACCGCGCCCAAGATTTGCTGGCGTAGCTCTTCTTGTTTCGAATGCATCTTGAAAACTACTTGACAAATCGTGAAAAAATAACACTCTAAACTAGAGTTTTCACGTGCATGGCGAAAATCCAAACTATTTGCATGCCAAGTTGGCGAAATTGTTGAATGTGGCTAAATCAACTGTTATCAACGTATTAAGTGTTCGGTGAACGTTTATCGACAGCCAGGAAAGCTGGATCGGGGGGAACTCGAAAGCCGGAGGCCACAGCGATGACCAAAACCTCTCCGTCCGAGATGTCGCTAAGAAGCTGGGAGTTGAAGGCGCCAACCGTGGATAGAGCTTAAAAACCAAGCTGGACTGTCGACCAGTGCTGTACATTTTCATGACGGTCATAAGACTATGACCATCATCTTCTCGTGATCATAACAACTCACGAATGATGGTCAAATACTATGTCACTCAAAAACAGGTTGATCTCATTCGACCATTTGTGACAAAAGCCTTCATGGCTGCCCGAGAATGTGATATGAAGAGAGTAAAGAAAATCAATGCAAAAAATTATCTGTGAGAACGATATGCAAGACAAATTATTTTCAGCGTAATAGGTGTTAACCTCTGTGTATATTTAAAAACACTTTATTTTATGTTGTCATTTCACTAACCTTATCGATTATTTTCATTTTATTAACCTTCCTCGGGTATTAAAAAAACTGAAAAATAAGACTTTAGCATCAATATTGACCCGGATTTCAAAACTTTCTCAAATTATGAAACTTCAACCTAGATACAATGTTTGTATCCCATTTGAAAAGTTATGGTCTAAAAAATGCATTGGTGGTAAAAAATCCTCGTTCCAGTAACATTGGCCACCAAGAATCTGCTACAAAGGGAAGGAGGTTTTGATTTTGATGTGTGAACCAAATTGCATACAAAACATTCCAGACTAGTTGTAGAGAATTGCCGTCTTGGGCAAAGTTTCTCAGTATGTCATTTGTCGTCTTTTGAAATTATCATATTAGTTCCAGATCATGACACAGGGGTGGCGCTGCAGTCTATCTTTGTCAAATGAAGCTCTAGATCGTTGACGTCTTGAGCAAAGTTTCCCAGTATGTCATTTTTCGTCTTTTGACATTATCAGATTAGTTACAGATATTGCCGCAGAGTTGACGCTGCAGTCTACCTTTTCCATATGAAGTGCTAGAGAGTTGCCGTCTTGGGCAAAGTTTTTCAGTATGTCATTTATCGTCTTTTGACAAAATCATATTAGTTCCAGATATTACCACAGAGATGGCGCTGCAGTATATATTTGCCAAATGAAGCTCTAGAGCGTTGTCGTCTTCGGTAAAATTTCTCGGTATGCCATTTGACGTTTTGTGAGATTATCATATTAGTTCATGATCTTGCCGCAGAGATGGCACCCCAGTCTATCTTACATTTAAATGACGCTCTAAAGGGTGTCCACGATGAAATTGCCACACTATGAAATTGCTCTAACTTTTCAACCGTTGTGTAGAATTTAATGAAAATTTGGGTGGATTTAGTTCATAGTGCATTATTTACATCCTGCAAGTTTTAAAGTCCTGTGATCAAAACTCGCGGAAATGGAGTCGAAAGAACAGCTCGTGCGTGATAAAATCTTGCGCATTCATCACGAGAACAAGGATCTCTCGCATCGTTCCATCGCTAAAACGTTGGGAATCGCGAATTCCACGGTGTCGCGAGTGATTAAGCGGTTCGAGGAACGGTTGACCATCGATCGGAAGCCCAGAAGTGAAGGAAAAAGTATTCCGTACAACACCAAAAATCACAACCGCGTAGTTGGGGCTTTCAACCGAAATCCGAACGCCTCCGTTCGGGATGTGGCTAAGAAGCTGCACCTAAGCCGAAGTTTTGTCCAGAAGGCCAAAACTAAGGCTGGACTTCGAACGTTCAAGGTACAAAAGGCCCCTAATCGCGACGAGAAGCAGAACAAGTCCGCCAAAACCCGTGCCAGGAAGTTGTACCTCAACATGCTGACGAAAGTTGAATGCTGCATCATGGACGACGAAACATATGTGAAGGCCGACTTCAAACAGATCCCCGGCAACCTGTTTTTCACGGCCAAGGATAAGTTCAGCGTTCCGGAGCATGTCCGCACTCAGAAGATGTCCAAATTTGCGAAGAAATTCCTGGTTTGGCAAGCCATCTGCACGTGCGGGAAGCGGAGTGCACCTTTCGTGACCCAGGACACGATGAACGGACAGGTGTACATAAAAGAGTGCCTCCAGAAACGGCTGCTTCCTCTCCTGAAGGCCCACAACGTCCCAACAATCTTCTGGCCGGATTTGGCCTCATGCCACTACTCCAAGGACGTGCTGAAGTGGTATGGTAGGTCAATTTCGTGCCGAAAATGTTCAACCCTCCCAACACTCCGGAGCTCCGCCCCATCGAGAAGTACTGGGCGATTATGAAGCAGCACCTTCTTAAACGACCTAAGGTAGTGAAGACAGTCGAGGAACTGAAGAAAGTATGGGTTTACATGCAAAAAACGGTTGATTCACAGGTTGTGCAGAATCTTATGGCCGGGGTTAAGGCCAAGGTGCGGGCATTCGCGTATGGACTGTAAATAAAATACGAATAAAATGGTAAAATGAAGTTTAATAGTTATTTCTCAATCCCTGAAAATTTGATGGCAATTTTGTGTGTGGCAATTTCATCGTGGACACCCTTTATAGAGTTTCTGTTTTCAGCAAAGTTTCTTAGAATGTCATTTGTCGTCTTTTGATAACACCATATTAGTTCCAGATCTTTCAGCAGAGATGGCGCTGCAGTTTATTTTTGTCAAATTGCTCTACAGAGCAAATAACAGACATTGATGTCTATATACCTTTTCTTGAAAAACGTGTGTAAAAGTTAATATGGGCAGCCAGTATAAGAAGCAAGTGCAGAGAAAAACAAACAAAAATTTTCAGGTTATGTGTTAGGCTTTTTATTGGTGAACATTTACATGACAGTAATCGCACCACCATCAATTTCATGAATTTTGATACTCATATTGCCAGGGATTTTTGCTGAAAATGTTCATGGCCACTCGAGGCCCCACAGGACCTTTTTCACGAATTTCGAAACCCATATTGCCAGGGGTTTCTACAGAAATTGTTCTTGGCCACTCGAGGCCCCACGGGAACCTGTTTCAGAAAGACAGGTCCGAAGACAAATCATCAGATGGCCACTAAACGTTGAGAAATATCCTACTGGCAAAATTTCGTGAATTTTAATACTCATACTGCCAGGGTTTTCTACTAAAAATGTTCATGGCCACTCTAGGCCCCACGGGAACCTGTTACAGAAGGGCCGTTGCAGAAACAAGTCGGCATATGGCCCACAATGGAATAGAACTAGTTTCTAAGAATTATTCCAAAGATTTTGACATTCATTTCCGGAAATTTAATATATGTTTCCAAATAGTGTCTCCTTAGCGGACCACAGCCCCGGAAATCCGGATTTACAGGAACCAGATGAATTCAAATGGTCATTGCTGATAATGTCCCTGAAGCGAATGAGCCAGAGTTATCATTTGAATATGGTGGGGGACCCGGGTACCCTGTCGATCACATAAAGGTGATTTTTTTGTCGAACACATAAGGGTTAAACTGATTAAAAAAAAAAATATGTTTATGCAAAATGAACAATTCCCTCAAATATTAAAAGTCAGCAAATTTCAGCCGGATTGGTTTAAAAATAAAAAAGATCGTGTACATTGAAGTTGCGCCATGGGTCAGAATTGACCCTATTAGCTCAAGCTGAGGACGGCCACTGACGGGGTGATGTCTGCCGGTTTGACGGTGGAAACATCGGTAGTAGCGATGACCATCATGACCGTCTGTGTACTAGAGAAGTAAAATGATGGTCAATTTTATTTATTCTTAGCGATATGATCGTCACACACAATACTTGTACAGGATATAAAAAATGGGTGAGAATCGCGAGAGAAAAATATCTCTCTGTTGTTATTCCGTGTTGATCAGAAGTTCGAGATAGAGAGAAGCTCTCCTGTTGCTTTGATTCTTATTTGCAAGAATCTCATTTGTCAATTCTAACGCTGTCAGTACCGTGATGGAGCTCAGCACTGCTGTCGACTTACAAGAAAGTGGTGACTCCAAATCGCGATGATAAACAAAACACGTCGGGCAAAGCACGATCGCGAAAATTGTATACGACGATGCTCACGAAGTTTGATTGCGTGGTACAGGACGATGAAACTTACGCCAAGGCAGACTTTAAACAGCTTCCTGAACAGGAATTTTATACGGCAACCGGACGGGGAAAGGTAGCAGATAGCCAGATGGCCAGAGCTCCGCCCAATCGAATAATATTGGGCCATCGTCAAGCAGAACCTTGAGAAGACTCAAAAAGCTGTTGTGAGCGAGAAACAGTTCAAGGCAAACTGGCGTTCTTCGGCGAATAAAGTGGGCAAAGAGACTGTACAAAATCTTACCGCAAGTGTTGAACGAAAGACCCGGCAATTCGCATTCGGTTAAAGGGAAGCTTAGCTGAATATTTCTCCTGTATTCTGTATTAAATGAACTTGAAAAAAAAAAAGAATTTGACTTATTAATAAAAACTTTGATCGACTCACACAAATTACTGTTTGACCAAATTTTGATCGGAACACCCTTTATTCCGAAGTAACATTTGCTGCACAATCCAATGAGTACTGTTATGAACAGTTATTCTGTTGTGTTAACGCTTCGCGTTGGATAGAGTTTTACTTCTAGGAGAAAATAAATTTTGAGAAACTGTGAAAGTGAGAATAAGTACGATGCCTAATCGTGTTGATGCCTACCGTATGCGCAAATTTCGGAACCGCGTTAAGATCGAACATAAGGAAAATCCTCCGGGACGACTATGTACCGATGTCGAGTGAGCTTGTGGTTATCGGGCGAAACTGAAAGCAGCCAGAAGTAATACATTACCAATTACTGGTTGGGGCGCTCGAGTAGAACCTTCAACTTTAGGATGTATCATCATTTTAAGCTTTCTAAAGAGTGTGCAATAGAAGTTTCTAACAAACAGCTGATCTAACGATCTATTAGTACCACACCCACACTATTTTGATCAGCCGGTAAGGGTAGGGGTCAAATGAAAATTTGAAAATAACTGAAACATAAACATTTCACGATAGATTTTCGAGTTTATTGCTTCAATCAGTTGGAGGTTTTCACGACTGTCAACTTACAAAAATATCATTAATTTTTAACTTTGAATTCCCAAACAGACCCTGAATAATCTGAAACGCGATAACGATAATGGTCTCCAGCCGGTCGATAATATCAACACCATCACTACAGCCAGAACAGCCGTTGCCCTTTCATCATACCAACATTCAATCCAAACATCCATTTCCACGGCTGCCAAATAATTTCTAAGAAGCGAATCAAAGAATGTTCTACATACTTACTCATTTACTTATGCGAACCCAACGTCCCATTAGAACAGTACCTGCGTTGCAATGTTCCGCTACGAAACTAAAGAAACTAATCAAACGGTTTAACGTAGTCTACGTCAACCGGTCGTGAGCTATACACAACCCTACTGATTTTTTTAATACCCGGGGAAGGTTAATTTTTTCTGTGGTTCTATACATCTAACATGAAAAAGGGAGTTGTATGAAAATACCAAACACAACCCCTCCCCCCACCACAACCCTCTGAAAATTTATGAATACCACTTATCTCAGTGTTCTTTTAGTCATCTGGTAGCTCATTACCATCACGTCATTGTTCGTCTCGCCCTATTTAACTCATATCATTGAATGCCATGTTCGTGAGCGATTAATTTCAATGTTAATCTTAAAACTTAGTGGTAAGCTTTAGACTAGATTTTCATTCATGTTCAAATAAATTTACCGATACAAGGAGAATGCAATCATTGATTTCGAAAAACAACTACGAAGTCTTCAACCTTAACAGTACTTCAAATTGAAAATTGCATTCAACCATTTATTAAGTCAACATATTTTCAGTGAAGGTTCAGATTATATCGTAACTAATTTTCATAATTTTTTTCCACATGAGCGATTTTTTTTAAATAATCAGGGTTGCCAGTTTTCCCAGAAAACCAAAATTGAAATTTTTCGATATTCCCGTACACCTTTCATAGGGCTGCAAAATGGTGAGTAGACACCTGGGATGGAGCGTGCGTCCACGCAACATAGCTAAGGTCCTCACAAGTTCCTACCTCATGCTTCCACGGGTCAAGAGATGACAAAGACCGCCAGCCAAGGGTTGCGTACTTAGCTGGTAGTGCAGCCTGGGCACTGTTGTCCTTCTGACTTCAGCTAGATTGAGGAGGTGCGTTTCGAGCGTCTGTCCACCGAGGAGGTGCGGCTCAAACAGCGTCTGTCCTGGCATCCAGCGGTTGAGTAAGAAACGCGTCAACTATACATTAGGTGGCAGCCGCACCAAGGCGATGTAGGCAGCGTGACCCGGTAAAGTAGCATGCTGAAATCTTACCCTACCACGGAAAATGGAAGTATTCTTTATACTGTATATAATTTCAGATCATCCATTGAATTCCCAAGTGTTGTATAATTATTTTGAATTATTTTCTTCCCCCGTGGCTATGATAATGCAAGTCCTTCTACAATTGCAGCAGGATCAGTAGACATGCAGACATTACAAATATAATTGTTAAAGGGTGATACGGTCAAAATTTGGTCAAGGGAAAACGCGTGTAAATCGGTGAAATCGTTTATTTAAAAAATCAAATTAAATTTCTTTTTCAAGTTCAATTAGTATAAAATTCAGGAAAAATATTCAGTTAGGCTTCCGCTTTTCCAAATCCGAATTGCCGGGCCTTACGCTTGACCCCTGCCATCAGATTTTGTACAGTCACCTTGTCCACCTTCTTCGCCGCAGAAAGCCAGTTTGCCTTGAACTGCTGCTCGTCCTTAGCAGTTTTTTTGGTCTTCTTTAGGTTCCGCTTGACAATAGCCCAATATTTCTCAATTGGGCGGAGCTGTGGCGTGTTGGGAGGGTTCTTGTCCTTGGGAACCACCTGCACGTTGTTGGCGGCGTACCACTCCATGGCCTTTTTACCGTAATGGCAAGATGCCAAATCCGGCCAAAACAGTACGGAACAACCGTGTTTCTTCAGGAAAGGCAGCAGACGTTTATTCAAACACTCTTTCGCGTAAATTTCTTGGTTGACAGTCCCGGAAGCTATGAAAATGCTGCTTTTCAAGCCACAGGTACAGATGGCTTGCCAAACCAGATATTTTTTTTGCGAACTTTGACAGTTTCGTGTGCTTGAAAATATCTGCTACCTTTCCCCTTCCTTTTGCCGTATAAAACTCCTGTCCCGGAAGCTGCTTGTAGTCGGCTTTGACGTAGGTTTCGTCGTCCATTACCACGCAGTCAAACTTCGTCAGCATCGTCGTGTACAGCCTCCGGGATCGCGCTTTGGAATCGTATTTTGTTTATCATCGCGATTTGGAGTCACTACCTTCTTGTAAGTCGATAGTCCGGCTCGTTTTTTGGCTCGATGCACGGTTGTAGACGATACACCCAGCTTATTTGCGGCATCTCGGAGAGATAGGTTAGGGTTTCGCTTGAAACTACCGGCAACTCTCTTTGTCGTCTCAGCGGCTTCCGGTTTTCGATTTCCCCCCGATCCAGACTTCCTGGCTGTCGACAAACGTTCCCCAAACACTTTAATTTCATTTGTAACGGTTGATTTGGCAACTTTCAGCGATTTTGCCAACTTTGCGTGCGAGTAGCTCGGATTTTCGCGATGTGCGAGCAACATTTTGATACGCAGCTCTTCTTGCTTGGACGGCATTTTGACAACTGAAGAGTGAATTCCAAAATCAAAATAGGAGCAACATTCTACACACACACACCTTCAAAATGAGGGGTGTTCAGGTTTTTTAAATGCAAAATTGAAAGAAATACGTCAAGTTGATATTGACCAAATTTTGACCGTATCGCCCTTTATTATCATTTTATATTATACCATACCTTCACAATATTATTCAATGCTATTTTCAGCTTCGTATTTGCATCGTTTTAAGTTTTGGCCCACCTAACTCACGTTGTGTATTTGAAAAGATAGGATGGTTATTACATTTTTTTTAGATAGATGTAAAAAGAGATATACGACAAATTCTACAAAAAAAAAAATATTCGTCGTCCAAATTAGTTAATTCTAAAACTAACATTGTTCATGAGCCTACCTCTTCTATTTTACAGACATAAAGAATCATCTATGAGCTATTTAATTTTTAAGAGTTCATAACGTGCATATTGCTGTTATAACTGAGACTTATCTCAAACCTGCCCATAAGGTCAAAAGAGATCCAAATTATTTTGTCTATCGAAATGATCGTCTCAATGGAGCTGGTGGTGGCGTTGCCATCATTGTCCATAGGCGTATCAAACATCACATTCTTTCTTCATTTGAAACCAAAGTTTTTGAAACTTTGGGGGTTTCAGTTGAAACAAAATTTGGCCAATTCACTTTTATAGCTGCCTACTTGCCTTTCCAATGCACTGGTCAGCAAAAGAACTGGCTCAAGGGTGACCTCCAGAAACTTACCCGTCATAGGTCTAAATTCTTCGTTATTGGTGATTTCAATGCAAAACACCGCTCATGGAATAATTCGCAAAGCAATGTCAATGGTTATATACTTTTTGATCATTGTTCCGCAGGCTACTACACTATTCAATACCCAAACAGCCCAACTTGCTTTTCGTCAGCCAGAAATCCCTCAACTATTGATTTGGTCCTAACTGATTCATGTCAACTTTGTAGTCAATTGATTACCCATGCTGACTTTGGTTCTGATCACCTTCCAGTTACATTTGAAATATCTCAAGAAATCATTTCTAATTCCATCAGTTCTACTTTCAACTACCATAGAGCTAATTGGGATCAATATCGAACATTTATGGAATACAACTTTGATCCTAATGTTCCATTGCAAACAAGAAATGAAATTAATAATGCTCTTGAATCTCTGGCTTTCTCAATAAATAGAGCAAGAGCTGCTTCAGTGCCAAAATGCGAGGTTAAATTCGATTCAGTTATAATTGATGAAAATCTTCAGCTCTTGATTCGTCAGAAAAATGTACGTAGCCGTCAATATCAAAGAACACGTGATCCCGCTATGAAAGTCATATGGCGAGATTTACAAAAACAAATTAAAAAACGCTTCTCTGCCCTGAGGATCAAAATTATATCCGAGTTCCAAACCTTTCTGGAAACTCTCTAAAATATTGAAAAAACCTCAAAAGCCTATACCAACGCTTAAGGAAGGTGATAGAATTTTGCTCACAAATGCGGAAAAAGCTCAAAAACTTGTTAAGCAGTTTGAGAGCTCCCATAATTTCAGTTTGGGTCTTACAAGTCCTATTGAGGATCAAGTTTCCAGGGAGTATCTGAATATTTTCTCACAAGAAAATATTTTTGATGATTCTTGGGGAACTGATTTGGATGAAGTAAAAACTATAACTAAAAAATTTCAAAATATGAAAGCACCAGGTGATGATGGAATTTTCTATATCCTCATCAAAAAACTCCCTGAGAGTACTTTGTCTTTCTTGGTAAAACTATTTAACAGATGTTTTCATCTGGCATACTTTCCAGATAAATGGAAAAATGCAAAAGTCGTACCTATCTTGAAGCCAGACAAAAATCCGGCTGAAGCTTCTAGCAACCGACCAATCAGTTTGCTTTCTTCAATAAGTAAGCTTTTTGAAAAAATAATTTTGAATAGAATTGCTGTTACAAAATTGCAGATTGTGACCCATTGAGAGCAAGGTCGGCAACTTAAAATAGCCGTCAGAGACAGAATTAAAGGGTGTAACGATCAAAATTTGGACTAAAAAATGCGTGTTAATTGAGGACATTTTTTACCTTTTTGCCAGCTGTTAAAGGGTGTTCCGATAAAAGTTTGGTGAAACAGTAATGTGTGTGAGTCGATCAAAGTTTTTATTAATAAGTAAAATTCTTTTTCTTTTTCAAGTTCAGTTAATACAGAGTACAGGAGAAATATTCAGCTAATTTACCTTTTCACCGAATGCGAATTCACATCAATACAAACTCAATTTTGATGAACAGTTTGGATTTCGCCATGGGCATTCAACTACGCATCAACTTTTGAGAGTTACAAATTTAATTCGTTCAAACAAAGCTGAAGGCTGCTCCACTGGAGTTGCTCTTCTAGACATAGAAAAAGCATTCGACAGTGTTTGGCATGAAGCCCAAGTAACAATTTCAGTTCTATTCCAGCCGTATAGCACTCCTCCCGGCTTTGTTGATGACACTACATTCAAAACTGTTTTATCTACCAACACCTCCTCTATGTATCTTTAAAGCCGAAATGTGTACAAAGTGGCCCACTCTGTAGACGGTTGTGAAAACAATCTAATAAAACCTTTCTAAGACCATAAAGATTTTGAAAATGTTCTAGTGAAAGATGTTATGACCACTTGAGAACCATCATAAAACCTATTGGCCGCCATCAAAACCAGCATAGGGCTGAATGGCCACAGCTGTCAAACTTCACGGCGATATCGTGGTTGGTTTTTGTTGTTTTGCTTTGTTGCTCTTCTGATTCATTCAACAGTAAATAATGGCTAAGAAAAAAGTTCTACTGTTGCAGGAAATTATGATTGATAGCAAAATATACAAAAGAAATTGAGTTTTTTTTATAGCGTATCATGCTCCAAATCATATGCGCATTCAATTTTATGGTGAATATTGGCACGATAAGAGCTGAAAATTAATGCGCTTTGGAAATTATGCGAGTTTACAACAACAAAAACAAAATTGAAAGAATTATATTCCGTAAATTAATCATGAAACTCCTGAAAACTGATGGAATTCAATAAGGTTATCTGAACGAATACCGAAATTTGCCGTAGATCTACAGTTCAATTGTATTACATTTAAAATTTGGTGTATTTATTTTTCCACATTTCAATTATTTCATATATTTCAACATGGCGATTGGAAAATAATCACAGTTTTGCCATAAAGCCAATTTTTCTTCGCAATGTCTATTATAAAACTATCTGGTCGCTTGGTGGCTTTCTTCAATGCCAGTTAGCCGTTTAATGCATTTACTGTAGGCAAAATGGTTTTAAAATGCTTTTTCAACTGACCATAATAAGATAATATGAATGAGTCCTAAAACCGGCATTTCAAAACAGCATTTTATGAGTTAATAAAGTCAAAATAAAACCTTTGATAGGAGTAAAAGGAATTTTAGAAGTCAAGGTTTTAAGATCGTTGTAAGGAAGCTGTGTAGGTTCTTATAAACCTGACTAAAATTTGAAACCTATTAGCATCTCTTGCTGCCATAATAAAGCCGAATTGATTTCTAGTGGCTTTCATAAAACTTCAATTAAACATAATAAAGCTGGTTGGTTTTGGCAATGTTACTTGGGAGGTTTGATTGCGAAACTGAAAAAGTTCAATTTTCCGCTTTATATCATGAAATTAGTTCAAAACTACTTAACTGATAGAACTTTGTAAGTAAATTATCAGAATTATAAATATGATCAATTGCCTGTTAGAGCTGGTGTTCCTCAAGGTAGCATTCTTGGGCCAATACTTTATAACCTTTTCACTTCAGATCTCCCTGATTTACCTCAGGGCTGTCAAAAATCTTGCTTTGCTGATGACACAGGTATTTCCGCTAAAGGAAAAGGTCTTCGTGTTATATCCAGGAGGCTACAAAAAAGCTTGGACATTTTTACAGATTATTTTCAAAAATGGAAGATTTCTAGTAATGCTTCCAAAACTCAACTTATAATATTCCCACACAAGCCTAGAGCTGCATTTTTGAAACCAAGTAATAGTCATACCCAACAAACATCGGTGTTGAATTACAGCTTGTTCAAGCAAATTTGGAGAAGCTATTCAGCTGTTTCTTTTAGAATAGCTGAATGGCTTCTCCAAATTTGTTTGAACAAGGTCTAATTAAACACCGATGTTTGTTGGGTATGGTCACTATGAACGGAGTTCCAATTTCTTGGTCAAATCAAGTATAATATCTTGGACTGATACTTGATCAAAAATTAACTTTTAAAGATCACATTGAGGGCATTCAAGCCAAATGTAATAAATATATAAAATGTTTATATCCACTTATAAACAGAAAATCCAAACTTTGTTTGAAGAACAAACTTCTAATATTCAAACAAATCTTTAGACCGGCCATGCTTTATGCTGTGCCAATATGGTCTAGTTGTTGTGCTACTAGGAAAGAAGTACTTCAAAGGATTCAGAACAAAGTTCTGAAAATGATTTTGAAGCTGCCACCCTGGTTCAGTACTATTGAATTACATAGAATTTCAAACGTTGAGACTCTAGAAGAAATGTCCAACAAAATAATTCATAATTTTAGACAAAAATCATTGCAGTCTTCAATTGCAATGATCAATTCTCTCTATAGATAAGAACTAGTTTTAAGAAATCATTAATTATTCTTACACGCAGGCAAAAGGAACCCTGTTAAAAATACTGAATAGACAAAGTAAAAATAATATTAACACAATTAGATTAAGGGTGTCCACGATGAAATTGCCACACTATGAAATTGCTCTAACTTTTTAACCGTTGGGTAGAATTTAATGAAAATTTGAGTGGATTTAGTGCATAGTGCATTATTTACATCCTGCAAGTTTTAAAGTCCTATGATTAAAACTCGCGGAAACGGAGTCAAAAGAACAACTCGTGCGTGATAAAATCTTGCGCATTCATCACGAGAACAAGGATCTCTCGCATCGTTCTATCGCTAAAACGTTGGGAATCGCGAATTCCACGGTGTCGCGAGTGATTAAGCGGTTCGAGGAACGATTGACCACCGATCGGAAGCCCAGAAGTGAAGAAAAAAGTATTCCGTACAACACCAAAAATCACAACCGCGTAGTTGGGGCCTTCAACCGAAATCCGAACGCCTCCGTTCGGGATGTGGCTAAGAAGCTGCACCTAAGCCGAAGTTTTGTCCAGAAGGCCAAAACTAAGGCTGGGCTTCGAACGTTCAAGGTACAAAAGGCCCCTAATCGCGACGAGAAGCAGAACAAGTCCGCCAAAACCCGTGCCAGGAAGTTGTACCTCAACATGCTGACGAAAGTTGAATGCTGCATCATGGACGACGAAACATATGTGAAGGCCGACTTCAAACAGATCCCCGGCAACCTGTTTTTCACGGCCAAGGATAAGTTCAGCGTTCCGGAGCATGTCCGCACTCAGAAGATGTCCAAATTTGCGAAGAAATTCCTGGTTTGGCAAGCCATCTGCACGTGCGGGAAGCGGAGTGCACCTTTCGTGACCCAGGACACGATGAACGGACAGGTGTACATAAAAGAGTGCCTCCAGAAGCGGCTGCTTCCTCTCCTGAAGGCCCACAACGTCCCAACAATCTTCTGGCCGGATTTGGCCTCATGCCACTACGCCAAGGACGTGCTGAAGTGGTATGCGGACAATAAGGTTAATTTCGTGCTGAAAATGTTCAACCCTCCCAACATTCCGGAGCTCCGCCCCATCGAGAAGTACTGGGCGATTATGAAGCAGCACCTTCTTAAACGACCTAAGGTAGTGGAGACAGTCGAGGAACTGAAGAAAGTATGGGTTTACATGCAAAAAACGGTTGATTCACAGGTTGTGCAGAATCTTATGGCCGGGGCTAAGGCCAAGGTGTGGGCATTTGCGTATGGACTGTAAATAAAATACGAGTAAAATGGTAAAATGAAGTTTAATAGTTATTTCTCAATCCCTGAAAATTTGATGGCAATCGGATGAAAACTCGAATTTTGCGAATCAATTTTGTGTGTGGCAATTTCATCGTGGACACCCTTTATAATTGATAGCATATAAGGTTGAAATATTAATTACTTAGCAGGATCACCTAGGTTAATATATGCATGTAAAATAATGACAAATTTGGAATAAATAAAGAGTTAAAAAAAAAATCATTTATGGGACCAGTAGGAAAAAAGAGTTATCAGAGAATTTCCTGTCATTCATTTTTAATGTTTTGTTTTGTTTTGGATTTATTTAGTTTCCGTTTTTGGGCAGTAATCATACTCGTATGAAATTTATTTGCCTAAATTTTCTTTGCTATTTTGCTAGGATGCCAGGTGATCAACTTTATTTCATTATATCACGTTGGAATTTTCGCTATTTTAGAGTTTCAATCATCTTACATTGCAGCGGAAGAGACAAATAGCGGCATTTAATTATTATATGTACATTATGTAGTATTTCTTTACAACATCGTATTATTTCCATCATATCATACCCTTCACATTTTCATACAAAAAACCTGATTTAGGCGGTATCTGGCTTAAACACGAAATATCCCTTCAATTTATGACATCTAGCATTCCATATATGTCCAGTATATAACGCAGAAAATTACAGCTGTGGTAGGCTTTTGAAAATTACGGAATCTGTGGTAGGCTTTTGCACTTATTGTAGAATGTATTTTTCATTTCCGGTTTGCAAATGGACTTTTTACCAATTCTGAGCTGAGCTGATTCATGCAGCGCTGTGTGCCATTTGACTAGTGTTTATTTTACATTTCAACCTATGGCATTACTTGATCATAACTCACAATATCATTATATTTGGTAATATTGTTTTATTGATTTTACTTCAAAGATGATTAAAACATTACTTATTGTTTTTTGCCCATTTATCTTAAACTCCCTTCCACTCAAATCTTCCCATTCCTAACTCGGTAGCAATAACTATTAAAGCGGATTGCTATTATAAAATCAGCATCAAGTAGCAAATAACGGGTGTCCACTAAAAAATGAGAATGATTTCAATACTTTTCCATCAGAACAAAAACCGCCGCATAGAAATGTCACTTTAGATGAATGAATCGTTGCACTCTCCAGAAAATTTTCATACACTCTTATTTCACTCTAACATGTTCAGTCGTGTTCAGCATGCCGTCGAAACAGGAAGAACTGCGCGCGCGCGTTGTACAATTCTTTCAAGCGAACGAAGATCGTGGAAAAAAATACACGGTGGACCATTTTTGTTGTGAAAAAGTTCCGGTATCCACCGTATACCGTATCCTGGCATGCATGAGAGTAACCCGGAAGAAAGGTTGCGGCCGTCCAGCGAAAATAATGAATGAGAAAACGCTCCGCTCGCTGCGCAGCATGTTCAACAACAAGGATTCGGTAAGTCAACGGGAAGCAGCCCGAAAGTTCCATTGTTCGAAGTCACTCATCTGCAAGACGCTAAAGAAAGAAGGAATAGTGTGTAAAAAGAAAACCAGATCCCCAGAGTACACAGATGAGCAGATTCAAACCGTGAAATCCCAATGCCGCTGGATGACTCGGAATTACGGCGGAAAATCTTTCGTTCTGGACGACGAAAGCTACTTTCCTCTTTCGAAGTCTCAGATACCGGGAAACGACCGATTCTACACTAAGGACAAATCTACTACTCCTCCAAAAGTAATGTATAAGTTCAAGCACAAATTTGAATCGAAGGTTATGTTATACATCGTAATATCCGATAAGGGTATTTCGAAGCCGTGGTTCAAACCAAGCGGTTTGGCCATCAACCAGGAGGTGTACCAAAGAGAGTGTTTGCAGAAAATACTCATCCCATTTCTTAAACAACATCACTCGGATGGCAAATACGTGTTTTGGCCGGACAAGGCATCATCGCACTACGCAAAAAAAACGCTAACGTTTTTGGAGAGCCAAAATATACCATATGTCCCAAAAGACCGGAATCCGACAAATTTGCCACAGTGCCGTCCTATCGAGGATTTCTTCGGTCTTTTGAGCTCCATGGTTTACAAGGATAATTGGAAGGCCAAGAACACCAAGCAACTTAGCAACAGGATCAAAAGCTGCATCCGAAAAATCGATGTGGCTGCCGTCCAACGGTCATGTTCCAGCATAACGACTAAGCTGCGCCGCACGGCGGACCACGGACCATATGACAATATTCACTAAACTTAGTTTGAAGATTTAAGTTGACCCTTTTAATAAAATAAATCAGTTTGAACAAAACTTCACTGGTATTTTTTTCCTGACCCATTCTTTTCGTTCTCATTATTTAGTGGACACCCGTTAGTGACCATGCCAACAGTAAATTAAAATGTTTAAATGTTAGTTTTGTAAAATTTCAATAGATTTAACAAACTTTTTCAGGATTCAAATCAAAATTTTGGTGAAATGCTGCTATCGCTGAAAACGAACGAAAACGTGCTTAAGCGCCACTTTAACATTTAACAACAGTTGTTGCATTTCAGGATCAACCGAATGAAGATCATATATTATAGATACGAATGCTTGTAGTATTTTTCACTTACATAAATATATACACCATTATATAAATATTTCATGGGAATGGGAGGGACCATCAGGGCACCCGATTGAAGCACTCTGGATGGGGAGAGTGGGAATGCCAACTCCCCATTGCTAACAGTTTGTGAATAGAGGGCGGGCCCTTCTCCCCGCCCATTGGGGCATCCTCATGTTAGATAGCTTGCTCTTTTGACCAATTGTTCAATCTTGTTGTTGGTATGAGATTCTTTATATCCCTGTGGATACGTATAAGTGATGTTGCATATCGATCCACCCAACCCCTTTTTGGCCCTTCATACAACGGCATGATTAGGATAATCAGTGGTTATTAAAGCTTGATCAAGTCTAACAGAGAGGAGAGCCCATTGCTGTCGGACTTAGTTTCCGTGCTACAATGGGTGGTAGTACATATCATACATCATACATCATTCCCGTACACCTTTCATAAAAAAAAAAAAAAAAAGAACGGAGCATCGTAGAACAATATTTTTCTCAAATTATTAGAAAATTTGCTTAAATTGATATAAACAATGTATCCTAAAAATCACAAAAGAAAAAATTTCATCGTGGAGGAAAACTGCATTGAAAATGTGGATGAACTAGGAACATAGTGTAATTTAATTACATCAATGTAAGGTTCGTTCAAACGTCCAAAACCAATCAAGTTTATCGAGTTGCAAGCCTCAGTACAATATTTTCCTAGCAGACAACTTTTTTTGGATCGCCTCTGACCTACCTGTACATTCAAACCACATGATTTGAAGCGAAAGCAAGAGTGGCCTATTTTTTTCGCCCCATATTTTTGGACCCAAAAGATCGGTTTGTCTCGTTCGGTTATTTCAGACTTCCCTTATTTTCCGTACTAACGAATTTCAGCATTTCATCCTGTCGCAAAACAGTTCCTTCAACACGATGCAGGTCGAGCCGGTGACAATGGGTGTCAACCGCATGGTCCCCACTTTTTCTTTTTTGTATATTCAACCTACCACCTCCGGTAAGCGGTCGTTCCGAAGAGCGAGTGCAACGGCGATGAGAGGGATGACAATCGGCCCGCGAAATTAGCCTTTTGATATAAAAGCAAATTGGTTCACGACCAATGGACAGTCACTATCTTCCAATCGAAACCGTTCGGTGCGTATTCGATTTTTGGTTTTTCGTTCGATTCACACTTCCCGCGGTCGCGTGCATTCCTGTGTGTGCGTTTGTGAGCGTGCTTAACTACCTTTCTGCGGTTGCTGTTTTAAAATTCCGTCCGATATCATGAAATCATTTTTGGTGAGTTGATTACCTGACCCCTTCGTTGTTTGAAATGCATACTGTTTTTTTTTTTTTAATTTTGGTTTTGACCGTGTTCTGCAAGTGTATAATGAATCCCGGAGTTGGGGTTTTTCATTGAATTGAAAAGTGGAATCGATTGCGGAGGAGAGAGGCGAGAACATTTTAGTGATGGAATTTTTCGGAAAATTGTGTGCTCGTACCAAGTGGAGCGTTGTATGTTTTCATAGAGGGGGAAAAAAACGGACATTCTCAATAGAAATGAACCTGAATTAAAGGGAAAAAAAATGGTGTTCTAAAAAATATTTCACCCCAATGCCGTGTGGCTACCGTGTAGATATCAAACATGAATGTATCGATAAATAAACTTGGAATCAATGAAAATTTGATCCTCCGCACACCGATGTTATCCCGACTTTGGACGGTGGGAATTCTACACCAAAGAACGGAGCAAAACTGTTCGAAACCAAATCAATAAATCAGAGTGGATTGAAAGTGAGCCGAGTGTGGACGGCCGGACATGCCGACTCTCTTTCTCACTCTCTCTCCCTTGCAGATTCGCAGAAGCTGTGCGGGATGCACACATTTTTTGATGAAATTGAAATCGCGGGATAACAAAGGCAGGTTGGACAAATGGCTGCCGAGTGAGTGAGTGAGGTGAATAAAAAGTATATGGCGGTGATTTTCCAGTTCAGTGCATGATGCCTTGTGAGCTTCCAGGAGGCTTTTGATGGCGATGATCGGGATTGAAAATGATTTTTTAGAGTTGGATTTCGGGTTTTTTTCCCCTCGAAAATGGAGAGCAGCCCCGATTGATTCAGTTATTTGAATTGATTGGGCGCTGTTGGAGTCATATTTTCTAATAAATTTGACGTTCGATAATGGAAGCAAAGTCTGTGCGATTCTTGAACTGGTGGTAAAGCGTGCAGGCTATTCCAGGTTACCTAAACGTTAAACGAGGGATTAGCTGGTTGTTCTTTGAAGCTTTGTAGCAGCTTTGAGTTTATTTTTCCTGAATTGTGGATTGTTGCGACGCCATATGAATGCTGAAAAAGTTGTATAGTGCGCTGTTTTTGTTATGAAGATTTTTGGATCTTGCTAAACAATTGGCTAGAATCACCATATTTGGCCTCAACATAATCAGACATTTTAACATGATATTAAAGTCTTATATTCCATTTGAATATTTCCTTTTTCTACACTTCAGCTACTTTAATAGATGGTTGAAATGAAAATGCACACCTTCAAAGTCCGTTAGTATCTTTGGTCATTAAGTTAGAGACTTCTAGAGTCATTTGTACAACATTTGAGCGTTATCATAACTGAATGAAGAGGATTCTCAAGGATTCTGAGGGTAAATCATGTCGTGAAAAAAATTTATAATAAATCGATGTTAGAGGAAAAAAAATATGGTAGACTTGTAGACCTTCTCCGAAGATCTATTGTTCTACGAAAGTGACAAGCGATTAAATGGATTCAACTGAGTAAGGTGACGAAAATATGACATGCCAATATTACAACTTTTCCTATCATATCTTGTGAAAACCGCATGATTCGGAAAAGTAATTTTGCCCATCTATTTCCACACGGGACTTGGATGGAATAAACAAAGTCATGCACACATGTGTGAGTAACTGACTGCACACACTCTACCATTAATTGCCTTGACCAGGGCTGGCAAATATTCATTTTCAATGAACAATGACCAACGATTTTTACCGAAATATTTCTGGAAATCTCATCGGGTGAGAAAACGATGATGGAGATTTGCTTCAAAATCTCATCGGAGTTTTCGTCATGATAAGGAGTGTATCGAAAATAAGCTATCCACAAACTTTCTTTCAAATTATGTTGAAAACCGATATTTTTTTCATACAAAAACTTGATCCTTTATTTTTTTATGTCATAATGAAGACCGGATGAAATTTAAGTTATTCCTTCACGAATTTTCGTACTTTGGATCGAATGCTCTTCATAAAGTTCCGGACAAGTGTTGCATCGCATTTTTTGGACGCTTGAGCCCAAATTTTTTTTGAACTCCTGCATGTTCCCAGCTGCCTTACCAGTCTTCTTGAAGACCCTCTTCACGATTGCCCAGTAACGTTCGATGGGTCGAAGCTGAGGGCAATTTGGTGGATTGATATTTTTCTCAACGAAATCTATACCCTTTTCCGCAAGCCAATTCAGAGTGGTTTTGGCATAGTGAGCCGACGCTAAATCCGGCCAAAACAGTGGAGGTGTACTATGCTTCTTATATAAAGGAAACAATCTCTTCTGGAGACACTCAGATCGATAGATTTCCGCATTTATAGTTCCGGTAGTGTAAAAAATGGTTGACTTCAAACCACAGGAACATATTGCTTGCCATACCAGTACCTTTCGACCGAATTTCTCCACTTGAATCGACCTGTCCACATCGCTCACATCCTCCCCAACGACGGCAGTAAAGTATTGTGGACCTGGAAGGGTTTTTGAGTCCTCCTTTACATAGGTCTCATCGTCCATCAAAACGCATGCATCCGGACGCTGCAAAAGACGCGAATACAATTTTCGGGCCCTTGTTGCTGCTCGCTTCTTTTGTTCTGCACTTTGTTTCGAGATTTTCTGCTTCTTGTAGGTCTTCAGGTTGTTTCGCCTCTTGATACGCTGGATCATTCCGACACTCGTTCCTGCTTTCTTGGCCAAATCACGTATTGACATTGATTTGTTCTCATGATTAGAGATACCGCTTTCTGCTCCAGTTTCGGGTTGGAAGAACCGGGTTTTCTGCCTCTTCCTGGTAGCTCATCCAAAGAATAGTGTTCCCCAAACTTATTAATGATGGTTTTAACACTCGCATGATGAATTCCAAACCGCTTCGCCAATTTTCGCATAGTAATACCCTTCTCACTTAGCCATGTGTCCAGAACCTTAATTCTGACTTCCTTTTCAATACGCGACATTTTGAAAACGCAGAATTTGAACCGCACAAACAAGTAAACAAAAGAAAGCTGACAGTCAAACGCACAGCATGCAGTGTTCAGAGCATAAAAAACCATCACAGATACATGCGTACAACGCAAATGTATGTGGATAGCTTCTATTTGATACACTCCTTAGCACGTGATAGTGTTTTGGTCATCGATATTTACAAGCACCTCTATAGAAAATTATGTTAGTTCAATCGCAAAACTTCATATATAACTTACACTCTTTCGATTACACAAAGCTACTTGACACATTTCAAGTCGACTGGTTAGAAATTTAGGAAATAAAATCGCACGGAAAAAAAATTCATGACGGCATGATGGTTTGATAATGACGAGTAAGCTCATGTTAGTTCCTTGCTGATCGTGATAGTGAGATGGCCTATTTTTTCAATGTCGCATGACGGCCATAAGATTTGCCAGCTCTGGCCTCGACAATCGAAGCAAGCGTTGGGTTAATTAAAGGGTGTATTCGAGGAAAATGGCACACACAAAAATGTTCAGCGAAATTTGGCCTTATTGAATTCGTCTGAAACTGGAAGAAAATATGCATCAACTGATGAGCTATGATTTGCGTTATTGATTTCACTCGACTTCTTTTCACATTTCATTCTTTTGACTCGACCCATTCAATGTGTTAAAACAGCTTTTCCCATTTGTGTTGACACTTACACCGATATTTTCTTCAATTCTAGCTAATTTTTAATTATTTTGTGATTCTCACTAAGTGCTTGACAGCAACATATGTTATGATGGTAAATTTTCTGTTTATTCGGAGAATTTATGTCTTTTGTCGCAACAAGCAAATTATAGGCGCGGTACAACTCCTACCGGCTTATTTTGTATGAGGCTAAATAAGGCCAAACTAGAGTAGAACCCTTAGGGATGGCAAAAGTCGCTTTTTAAGACACTCTTGTTCATATACTTCACCATGTATAGTTCCAGAAGTGATGACGGGAGCGCTCATCTCACCGCAACCGGAAATCACCTGCGCGATTGGAATTTTCTTGCAAAACAAATATCTTTTTCCGAACATCCCGGAACGTCAAACTTGGACGGACTTGACGACGAAATATTCCTGTTCGGGTGAGTGTCAGAAGTCGTCCAGCACGATGCAATGCATTACCCACCGCATGTAGAGCTTCCAGGCGATATTTTGCTTCTCATTCATGTTTGCGGCCTTCTGCATTTTGTAGGCATGAAGTCCAGACCGTTTCTTAGTTTTCTGGACCAAACAGATCTACTCCTTCGATTTTCTAGCGCGACATCCCAGATTGAACTGCTTGATCGGCGCTAGAATTGTGCTACGACCTTCTTGGCCGATTTGTAATGAAACTTGACAAGGGACATTAAACCAGTTTTGCTCAAATTTTCGGAATGTTTACTCACGTAGTTAAAAAGATACGAAAAAAAAAAGACGAGGAACATTCTTCATCTTTTTCGCATTTTGATCCGATAGGTTGGGTCAATGCTAAAAGAGGTGCTAGTTGGTTTATTAAACCTCCTCTCCTAGGCTCAATTCCCGCACCTTAAACTTTCCATCTTTCTCACACGCTTTCATCCACTCTTGTCGCCTTGTCGCCTTTGACAACCTCCCCTGTTTTCTGGAGCTTGCCCTTCATAATCGCCCAGAATTTTTCTATTGGGCGATGTTCTGGCGAGTCTGGTGGATTTGCCTCCTTCGGCACAAAAACTACATCGTTGGCTAACTACCATCCATCGTCGGTTTCGCGTAATGGCACGATGCCAGATCCGACCAAAACAGAATGCCACGTTCGCTAGATGGGAGGAAGGGCAGCTGACGAGGCATTCTTCTTTATATATCTGGCCGTTGATGGTGCCAGTCGTTATGCACGGCTTGCTGAATTTACCGCACCCACTGTTCACCTGCCACACCTCGTACTTCTAGGCAAACTTGTCGACCTTCTTCTTCCGGAACTTCTCCGGAACATCCAGGCGCTACTTGCCGACGAAAAACTCCAGGCTGGGGATCTGCTTGTCGTCCGCTTTAATGCACGCCTCGTCGTCCATTACGATGCACTTCGGCTGCACCAACCACTCGCGGTACAGCTTCCTAGCGCGGGATTTGGTCACCGTATTCTGTCTATCGTTTTGGTTAGGCACCTTTCTTACCTTGAAGTCATGAAATCCGGCCTGCTTCATTGTCTGCTGGACTAACCAGGCGGAAGAATTAACTTACTTGGTCACGTCCCGAAAGGAATGGTTCGGATTGCGCTTGAAGTAATCCCTAACCTTCCTTGCGTTCACGGGGTCGGACGTCTTTGCTTTTCTTCCGCTGCCAGCTCACCGCTGGGTCGTCTGGGTCTCATTGAACGATTTTACCACACGAGACACGGTCGAATTGTCGATTCCCAACTGTTTCGTGATCCACCTGTGGGACTGGGCTGGATTTTCCACGACCGCGCCCATATTTTTTTGTCGAAGCACTGCATGCCTGGAAGCCATCTCGATAGCCACTAAACAAATTGAGACGAAATTTCGCACATGTCAACATTAGGTTCTAGTTTTACCCAAATTTTCATGAATTTTTACTCTTGCAATAATAAGTTAGGGAACTTCCATTAATTATGTCACGCCAAAAGTGACTTTTTATAACCTCCACCCCTCGTCACGTTTTTTGTTTGGACCTTCAAAATTTTTTGTATGGATTGTCACGTTTTCCCAAAACCCCCCTCCCCCCTTACTGCGTGACATAATTCATGGACCTTCCCTTATACACAATAGAAAGTGTCACATTTTTTTTGAGTACAATCTTCAATAGAACGACTGTTTTGTGACACGCAGTTCAAACGGAACGGCACTTGAATAACAAAGAAATGTCGCAAATAGTTACACTCACTTGAGAAGTTTGACGCTCTATAAAAACACTTTCAAGCCGTTCTGGACAATTATGTCGGATGTAATAGATAGAGGATTACGGAGCAAATCATTGTAAACAAACGAAAACAGAGTACAATAGGGAACCGCCACGCTGTTGGCCTCGGTTTAAAGGTGATGGGTCATTAGGCCGAATACCATTAGTCCGAATGTCACTAGTCTGAATGTTACAGGGCCGAATGACATTAGATCGAATCGGCCACTAAGTTGACTGAGTGACTGATAAACGGGGTGACCCGGGCGTATTGGTTCTCATTCATACCTCTCACGCCAAAGGTCCTGTTCATAAGCCACGTAGACTCCTTTATGAAAATCTCAGAACCGTATGATTGATGACCAGCAGTTCACAATAGTTCCGCTACACGGCGCTGGTGTGTTAATTATTTTCAGGAATGTGCTATATTTTGGTACCCTGACAAGATAGAATGTTTCTGCCTTCGACAATGTTGATCAATGTTAAAACCTTCTGTTTAATGACTATAATCAATGGTCAATGGTCTGCAAATAATTTTCAGGACTATTCTATCTCAGCAATTCCATAGAAAAAAGATTAACGATCTTTCAGAATTTCATAATAATTGGTAGTTTTGTTCCTTATCCAAAAAGATTGGACTCAAATGCTTTTTTTTTGTCATTAGGGTGACCATTTCTGCGTTATTTTCAAGCACTCAGAACTTTTGAGCCACTGGACCGATTTTAACAACTAAATATGCAAATGAACGTTGTCTTTTTGTAAGGCACAGAGGGAAAGGGGGGGGGGGGTAATCAAAACACATGCTCCATATACTATACGTTCAAAAAATGTATGGACAAAGAACCACATTTCTGAAAATCCCAAACATGAGAACATGTGGTTAAAGGCCCATTCTTCAGCTCTCAAAAAGCTGAACTAACTTATGAAAATAGCTTATGGGGACGCATGGTTGTCAAGTTTCATTGGATAATGGAAACGCGTTGTAGGATACTCAGCAAAGACTAAAAACATAGAATTTTTGAAAGAAAATAGTTCAAAACCTAAGTATTGTAAAGCATCGTCAATTTTTTTATATGTTATGTAAAATAGTTTATGCTTTCAAAAAAAAATTATATCAAAACGAGAGTGCTCCTTTGGTGAGACCATGAAAACTATGAAAAACAAATATAATCCATGTTTTCATAATTAGTATTTCAATTTATGTATATTTTTACAGTTTAAAAAAAACTGATTACCTTTCTTTTGCATGTTTAGTAGTTAAAATCGGCAAAGTGATTAAAAAGTTATGATATTTAAAAAAATGCATTTTTAGAAAAGCCAATTTTTCGGACCATTCCAACGCAGAAATGGTCACCTTGATAACAAAATAAAACAAATACGGGTCTAATGTTTTTCGATAAGAAACAAACGACAAATTATCACTAAATTCTGAGGGATCGTACATCTTTTTTTATGCAATTTCTGATATATTGGTATCCCGACCAGATAGAATGTTTCTACCTTGGACAATGTTGTTCAATGGAACAAAACCGTTTGATTGATCACCATAAGTTCACAATCTTCTCGATTCACAGCGCTGTAGTGCTAATTATTTTCAGGAATATGCTAAATCTTGATATCCTAGCCAGATAGAATGTTTCAGGAAGCTCACTTATGTTCAGGAAATTTGAAACTAAACGGTCCACCATCGAAAATGCCTGGTTCTCTCGAGCATCTTTGTCATCAAAACGTCAACTTGCTAGATGACCAGAATCTCGAGATCCATCTTATAAAGATAGTTCCTATTCACACTAGAGCCATGTGGTAATATAATTCTGAACTAAACGGTCCACCATCCAAAAGGTGTAGTTTGCTTGGGCATTTTTGTGGAAAACTCCAACTTGTTTAATGGCCAGGGTCTCGAGATCGAGCTGATACAAGAAGTTCGTATTGAGACAATTCGGAACTAAACGTTTCATCATCCAAAAGGCCTAGTTCACCCAAGCATCTTTGCGCAAAACGCCAACTTACTAGAGATAGTTCTGAAATAAAAGGTCCACAATCCGAGAGACTTACTTGACTCGAGTATCGTTGTCGAACACGCCAACTTCCAAGACGACCAGATTCTGGAAATACAGCTGATACACGAATTTTATATGTACACTGACGCCAAGTAGTGAGTTAATTCTGACATTTATGTTCCAAAAGCTGAGAGACTTAATTTACTCGAGCATCTTTGTCGAAAACGCCAACTTGCTAGATGACTAGAATCTCGAGATCCAGCTCAAACAGGAAGTTCGTATGTACACTAGTGCCGCGTAGTGAGATAATTTGAAACTAAACGGCCCATCATCCAAAAGGCCTTAGGTCAACTTGCTAGATGGCCAGGATCTCGAGATCCAGCTCATAAAGGAATTTCATAAGTACACTAGCGCCGCGTATTGAGATAATTGAACTACACTCTGAACAACTCTGCTGAATTGAGTAACTTTCTATATGCTCAGTATCACGAGATGTTCCATATTGGAGCTAATAAGGTCAAATCCAATAAGCTACGGGTGAACCATGCTAATGGAAACCTTCGAGATCAACTTTAATTAGAACCGCGTTATTCAAAACCGAGCTATGCGGGGGGTTGCTGTATACTGGTAGTTCTTTTGACCCATTTTCGCCGTTTTTGCGATTCAAAGTAAATCTGGACGCACGGTTTAATACACCACCGAATTCCTGGTGGTTGGAACAAAAAACGTTTGACAGGCATTTGTTGATGCTTCAATGACGAAAGAGAAATTGGTGAAAAGTTTTTCTCGATTGATCGACGCATCTCGAAATTACGGATCACGAAACTTGAGAAAAGAAAATTAATTGTGCACAAACATCTAGAGAATCCTTCGTGGTCTGCCTCAAAAATAGCAAAAAAGTTAAAATTCCCAAAGTCAACGGTGTGTCTTGTAAACAAACGTTACAAGGATACTCTGAGTGTGGATAGAGCACAGCGCATCTGTCATGAAGGTGGCACTAGGGACAAAGAGCTGAGGAAAAAGGTGTTGAGGTACGTGAAAGGCAACCCAGGTGTCTCCATACGTGATTGGGCAAAGAAATACGATTCCAACTTTTCCACCGTGCGTAACATCCTTTCAAAAGAAGGATATAAGTTTTTGTGCCAGTAAACATCCGAATCGCTCCCTGAAACAAAATTTAGTGGCCAAAAAGCAGGATTACTATACGAATGAGTTTTGACGAAATTTGATGGCTGTATTTTAATGGATGACGAAACATATGTCAAAATGGATTATAAAAAAATCCCCGGACGAAAATTTTACCTGGCAACTGGTCGTGGGGATGTTTACATTAAAGTGTGTCTGAAAAAGCGGATTCTACCCTTCATTTGGCAACACAAGACCAACCTTATGTTTTGGCCGGATCTAGCCAGCTACCACTACTCTCAGGAGGTACTAGAATGGCATGCTGCAAACAATGTTAATTTCGTCGCCAAAGAGATTAATCCTCCAAATTGCCCTGAGTTCAGACCGATCGAAAAATATTCGGCAATTGTCAAGCGAAAACATCGAAGATGCGGCAAAAAAGTGACAAATGCACAACAAATGCGTTTAAAATGGAATAAGTTCGCCGATACAGTGTCACCAGCGACTGTGCAGATCATGATGGCCTCGATCACAAGTAAAGTGCCACGGTAAAATGTAACAATTTGTTACAAACCGTTTGAAAGCGGAATAAATACCCTTTTGTTTGACGTTTTAATCAACCGTGTATATTGTTTAAATCTTGAGTTATGATCACTTGAATGCGTCCAAATTCACTTTGAATCGGGCTGTAGCATTAAGGAAGCATTATCATAGCATTGCAGAAAAGCAGCCGTATATTGGGCCAGAAGCGGAATTTATGTTTCATTAAATGCGATTTAATTGCTTGATAGGCTGCCGTTAGGTCGCTTTGGAACTGCTTATTGGTTACCTGGGTATGGACTCCACAAGGCCCTGAGATATGGTTATCTGCTCCTCCCTACTAATTGTACCAAGTACAGTAGCGCTCAAAAGTCTTTTGACAAACAGTGTTTGCTTGATAAGCTTGCTCTACCAATATTTATTTAAAAACAACCCCAAAGTAGTGTAAACAATTAGTTAGCTAGCTATCGATTTTTAAATACAGGGTGAGAAAAAAATATGCGTGTTTTTTTCAGTGTAATGCTTGAATTTGACACGTGCAGAAATGAGAAAATCTATGCCAATTGATACCTTGCGCGGTAAATCTGAAAAACTCATTTTATGACTATATTTTGCACATTTTCAAGATTATAGTTGATACGTCAAAAAGGGAGTAGTTTTTATGCACGAATGAAGAGTACTTTTTACGCCTTTTCAAGTATGTCAACGGCGACAAAAAATGCGTAAAATGAAGGAACCGCTGAGGAATTGAAACTTGATGCTGACGCCATTTTCAAAAACGGTATTTATTTTGTAAGCACCGTGTTTAAGTTCCGCAATTGTTTTAGGCGGTCGCAGTATAGAAAATGGAGCAATTATTTAATACGTTGGATGAAGACGCATTGGAGGAAATATCCAATACGCTGGATACCGACGTATTCGCGAAGTTGACAGGTAAGTTAAATTTTTGCTTTCGTCAGTAATTACAAATGTTTAACACTGTATGAAACAAAACAGGTCTTCCATGCCGATGTGCTGGTACTTCCTGAGCAAAAAAAAATATATATTAATTTTCTCATTGACTGTCCACCGGCTGCTATAAGGTTAAAATAAAAAGTTCCAGAACGTCTGTTAATCAACTCTGTAACAAAATGCGTGAGTAAATTTTTGCGCAAGACCTCTAGATAGGTATTAGTAATTTTTTTTCCAGTTAATAAACATGACTGTGTAATTTATTGATGGCTTTTTCACTTTCTAATTTGAATTTCGAAATTGAGCCATTTTCAGCCATACTCGAGCAATATTGATGCGTAGAAAGTACAGATCTTTTATGTTCTCAAAAGAAGTAAAAAGGATGCATATTTACTTTTCAAAAGGAGTAAAAAATATGCATTTTACACATTTCAAAAGGAGTATTAGTATGCACATATTGACGTTTATTCAGTTTACGCAAAAGGGAGTAAAAGTAACGTACTCCTTTTAGGCGTAGTCCCAGTTTTCCTCGAAAAAGCATACTTTTTAGTCATAATAGCGTAAATTGAGATTACCGTGTGGTGTACTATAAACAAACCCTGAAAGTTTTGTTGGAATCGGTTCACGTTTTGTGCTGCTATGAAGTCAAAGTGCAACAATTGAGCTTTATGACTACAACGGAGGGTGTCTCCGGAATTTTTTTTTTCGTCGATAAAATAACCTGCCTCTTGACCTGATTTGAATCTTCTCGGCTTTTATGCATGGGTCTTCATAATTGACAAACTGGGAATACCAAAAGACTAACCGTGGAAACTTTTAAGAAACGTTTGGTGAAAATATGGAATGACATGCCAGAAGATATCGTGCGTGCCTTCTGTGACACTTTGCAACAATGCATGCGGCTGGCAATTAAGACAAAGGGAGATAGATTTAAACTTAACTAAAAGACAAATTAAAATAAACCAAACAGGAAATACACTAAGGTTTTTTTTGAGACACTTTGTTTTCAGCGATAACTCCAGAATTCTACAACTAATCAACCTTATTCGAATCACATTGAACGTTTTGGGCAAAATGTAAACAAATGGCAGTTTTTCAAAAAAAAAAATCACAATTTTTGATGTAAATACTAAAAATTTTAAAAACTGTATTCTGACCATTGCATGGAATTGTAACACATGTAAACAAAATCGAAGCAATTGAAAATGTTTATGCATATGAATTTATCAACTCTATTTAGTCTTTTTTTACAAGGTTTCATGCACGGTAATCTCAATTTACGCTATTATGACTATAAAGTATGCTCTTTCGAGGGAAACTGGGACAACGCCGAAAAGGAGTATATTACTTCTACTCTCTTTTGCGTAAACCGAAGATACGTCAAAATGTGCTTACTTTTTACTCCTAGCAAAAGAGTAAAACATGCATACTTTTTACTCCTTTTGTAAAGTAAAAGATGCATACTTTTCACTCCTTTTCAAACATAAAATGTATACTTTTTACGCATTTTGGAATATCAATTTTGCTCGAGGGTTGCTGAAAACGGCGTGGAAAACGGCTCAATTTCGTAATTTTAATTCAAAGGGAAATAGACATCAATAAATTACACAGCCATATTATTAATTAGAAGAAAAAAATAACAAAAACCTGTCTAAATTTTGCGCAGAATTTTGTTACAGTGTTGATTAGCAAACGTTCTGGAACAAATTCTTTTAACCTTCTGGCAGCGGCTGGATAGTCGAGAAGAAAATGAATATAGTTTTTGGCCCAGGAACTACCACTACATCGGTCTAAAACTCGGTCCCAAGCTTAATGATTCGGCCCTAATAATGTATCCTTAATAACCGCATCCGGCTACAGGGCATGGGAGACTTGTTTTGTTTCATACAGAATAAAATATTTGTGATTTCAGACAATAGCAAATATTTAACTTACCTGCCAATTTCATGGATGCGTCTAAATTCAACGTATTAGATAATTGCTCCATTTTCTATACTTCGACAGCCTCAAACAGTTCCGGAACTTAAACTGCTTAACAAATAAATGCTTATTTGAAAATGGCGTCACCATCAAGTCACGAGCAGAGTTATTTTTCTTTTCTCAGCGGTGCCTACTTTTTACGCATTTTTTTGTCGTCGTTGACATACTTGAAAAGGCGTAAAAAGTACTTTTCATTCATGTGTAAAAATTAGTCACTTTTTGACGTATCAACTATAATCTTGAAAATGTGCAAAATATAGTCATAAAATGAGTTTTCCAGACCTACCGTGTAGTAAAAGTGGAACGTATCCCCCGTGTAAAAAAACCTTAGTGTTCATTGGAAATTAAAATTCATGATAGCTTTTCATTTCTATGACCATATACTTCACTGACAGAAATTTCCACTCGCCCTGTAAATCGCAGGGACTACACATCAATCTCGAGCCGAGAGCCTAAATTAAACCACACACATGCTAAATCATCTTAAATATAGTGTTCGAAATCCCTTGGATGCTATATCTGTTCAAAAACTGACGTCCATCGTCGACAATCTTCCTAAGCGGTTGAAGGCTTGCGTAAAAAACAGAGGAGGACATTTTGACTCATCGATATAAATACTTACTACTAAATTTAGTGCACCTATATTTATCTTACATGCATTTTTACATCTTTAAAACAAACACAATAAATCAGCTATCACGGAAAAAATTTCTTCACCTTGTACACTCCAATACCCTATTTTTCTTTCAATCTGAAGAATATCTGATTGGTGATATGAGCTTAGAGTCAATCTCTTAAACGAGCGAATGATGTTGTCAACTGTCAAAAGTCGTCTGATTCTTTCAAGCTGAGATTCGATAGTAAGGGCAGAATGCTGGGAAATGTGAACGGGGCGCTCTAGGATAGTTTACTGCCAGACCCAAGAAAAAATTCAAACCACACACACATCGGCTTCACGCCAGAGATGTAACTTTTTGCGAAACCATCTGAAAAGTGAGCAAAAGCTCCAATCACTTGGCGTTCTCGTGGAGGGGAAAACTCAAACCACAGTTCGTTCCGTTCAAAACCAAACTTTCGGTCCGTTTTCACAGCCGTATCTTTCCCACAACATATCGCGTCAGTCACTAGACCTTGTACCCCACCCTCACAGCGCGGAATACTTGACACATCCACAGAAATATGCCAAAATTTATGAATTTCTGCTCCTCTCAATCCAATCCTTTTCCATTCGAACAACCATCCACGGGTGAAAGAATTCGACAACCCTCGTTCTGCCTTCAAGTATCAATGAATCCGCTTCAAGACATGGCGAATGACGAGAATGTTGACTATGATTGATGCAATTTTAACCGCCATCGCCGGATTCAATCCACGGGGGACCAACATTTTCTTGTCCATGCAGTCGTCGACCCGGTAAAATGGTTTTAAAATTGCTGATCTAATCCACAGGAAACAGGTAGACTTCTGTCACATTTAGAGCAACACTTGAAAAGAGCCATCGTGGAACAATTACCTTACAAGAATCATAGTAATTGAATAGTAACTCGCAGTGGTGATGAACAGCCATTCAACTCAGTAGGCTTTGACCTAGAAATTATTTTCAAAGCAGGATTCTGCTTAACAACTATCTGGAGCTTGGTGAATTTATGGAAGTAAGGAAATACCACAGCAATTTAATTTCAAATTGTGCAATCGCCTACTTCGGTATATAAATCAGAAGAGCCACTCCTTCCCTATAAAATTAATTAAAAATTTACACCTCTTCGGGACAGGTGAAAAGTGAACATCAGACAGCTCCCACTCCCTAAGCCAAGCACGTAACAAAAAGGATAACAAATTGTTCGACCACCCGTAAAAATACTGCTTCATACCGAAATTGCTTCCCCATGATCTTTCCGGGAAATCCATCTCACTCCGACAACGTTAAACCGGATTGCATCGAAACACCCATCACCGGCATCAGTTCCCCCACACCCCGACAGGTTGTACTGGCAGCGCCCCCCGGTTCAATAAAAGATTTCCACTCCGAGTAGCAGCAGCAGCCGAGGCCGAGGTAGGGATTGATTGAGTTTGAGCTGCTCAGCCAAGGCTTAGAAGGGGATTATCTCGTCTGTGTTTCATCGTTTAGGATTTTCCCGTTCCTCAGTCAAGTACACACAAACAACCGCTTTCAAGTGCTTCGAATTAGCACTACACTAAACGATCGTTAACTGAAAAGGGGCTTCTAGATTTTTCATTGGCAACCGTTGATTGATTTTTGAAGGTGGTCAGAAAATGGCTACGCTTGGCAGGATTTTGTATTCCATCGAAAAATTTCAATGTTGTTTTTGACACTCGTTCAGGATTAGGAAGAGTCAGTCCGCATCGAGCTCTCATGCCGTGCGGTTCTATTTTCTTTTGCTGAAGGAAGTATTTTTGCTACCTAAAGCTATAACAAAATCAAACAGCACTTTTCAGTGCTTAACATTACCTGCACAATTTTTATTTTTTACCCTTATTCCTTTTCGATCCTTGTCTGGACCCTACGCGAGGTAATCCGACTTGGATATCGATTTGGAAAATTCCTCTTTGACCCTTCGGATTCTTGTAGAATCTGCTTGGAAGTTGATTAGGAGAAAACGTATAAATTCTAATCATTTTGGAGAAAATGGCGCCTAAACGCAAAAGAAAGGGACAATCTCTGGATTCCCCTTCTAACAATATTGATTTGAGCAATCAATTCGATATTCTGACTGATGATGAGAATGATCCATCAGTCAGGCAAAAATCTTCGAAGCATTCCCGAATTAATGCAGGGAAAGAAAAGGTTCCACCTATTGTGGTAACAACATCTGATTTTCATGGGCTCCGTAAGGAACTCACGAATTTCATAAAAGATTCGAAATTTTCCTTTCAAATTGGTCGTCGGGGTGAATGCCGTGTATTGGCTGAAACCTTGATCGGATTTAAACTTCTCGTGGAGTATCTTGCTCAAAGAGGCATCAAATTCTTTACACATGACACCAAAACTGAACGTCTGTTCAAGGTGGTCTTAAAAGGTCTAGCCAGTGGTGAATCCCTGGATGAGATCAAACAAGAAATTATCAAATTGCTTGGAGTTACACCAGTTCAAGTGATAAAGATGAAAAAGAAATCCCAACCTGGCGATTCTCGCAATGGGATTTCTAACGATTTTTATTTAGTTCATTTTAAATCAAATGAACTGAATAACCTCAAGGCATTGGAAAAAGCCAGCCTTATGCTCCATGTCAGAGTGAAGTGGGAACACTTCAGGAAGACTGGAGGAAATTCTCAACACCTCACCCAGTGCCGTAAATGCCAGGGATGGGGTCACGGGACGAAAAATTGTCACATGGATGCCAAATGCATGCATTGTGGCGATTCCTCTCACGCCAAGGACAACTGTCCTGTGAAGGATCCCAAAAATTTTAAATGTGCGAATTGTGGTGGAAACCACAAATCCAATTTTTGGGAATGCAAGACTCGCAAAGCGATCTTGAATTCTCGTGCTAAGCATCAGGTAGGGACCGCTTCACGTTCCCGACCAGGTAATTATTCCTCGGCTGTTAACAACGGTCATCGAGGAGGAAATCCAACATTCGTACCGGAAGGTACGATCAATGCCCAACCGTCAAATTTTCCACTGCTATCTGCTGTTAACAATGGTCAGCGAAGTACAAATGTACCCGTAAGTACAAACAGAGCACAAGTTTTCAATGCTCAATTCTTACCTGCTGGTAGCAATGTACAGCTAGGTAATGGAGCTTCCTACGCTGCCGTTACAGCCGGTAGAAACCAAAATTCTACCAGAAATGTTGAAGATTTTGACTTAGGTAGCATAACCGCTCCAAAAATGGATTTTTTACAGAAATCATTAATCGATATGATTAATGGAATGTTAAATACAAACTCCATGTTTGATGCAATTCAAACTGGTATAAAATTTGCAAACAATATTGTCATGACCCTGAAATTCAGCAATGGGTATTAAGACACTGAATATTTTAAATTGGAATGCTCGATCTCTTAAAAATAATGAAGATGAGCTGTTTAACTTTTTACGAGTTCATAACGTGCATATTGCCGTTGTAACTGAAACTTTTCTTAAACCAGGTGATAAAATAAAAAGGGATCCTAATTATTTCGTACACCGCAATGATCGTCTTGAAAGTCCAGGTGGTGGCGTTGCCATAATTGTTCATAGGCGTATCAAACATCAAATTCTTTCTTCATTTGATACCAAAGTTTTTGAAACTTTGGGGGTTTCTGTTGAAACAAAATTTGGTCAACTTACACTATTAGCTGCCTATTTACCATTCCAATGCGTAGGTCAGCAAAAGAATCTTCTCAAGGGTGACCTACAGAAGCTTACCCGTAATAGGTCAAAATTCTTCATTATTGGTGATTTTAATGCAAAACACCGATCGTGGAATAATGCTCAAAGTAATTCCAATGGTAATATACTATTTGATAATTGTTCTGCGGGTTATTACACTATCCAATACCCAAACAGCCCAACTTGCTTTTCTTCTGCCAGAAATCCCTCAACTATTGATTTGGTCTTAACTGATTCATGTCAACTTTGTAGCCAATTGGTTACCCATGCTGACTTCGGTTCGGATCACCTTCCAGTAACTTTTGAAATATCTCAAGAAATAATTTCTAATCCCAACAGTTCTACTTTCAATTATCATAGAGCTGATTGGAACCAATATCAAACATTCATGGAATATAACTTTGATCCTAATATTCCTTTGGAAACTAAAAATGATATCGATAATGCTCTTGACTCTCTGACTACTTCCATAGTTGAAGCAAGAGCTGTCTCAGTTCCAAAATGCGAGGTAAAGTTCAATACAATTATAATAGACGACGATCTTCAGCTTTTGATCCGTCTGAAAAATATCCGTAGAAGACAATATCAAAGAACACGCGATCCCGCCATGAAAGTTATCTGGCGAGATTTGCAAAAACAAATTAAAAAACGCTTCTCTGCCCTGAGGAACAAACAATTCGAAAATAATGTGTCAAAATTAGAGCCGAGTTCCAAACCTTTTTGGAAACTCTCCAAAATTTTAAAGAAACCTCAAAAGCCTATTCCAGCGCTCAAAGAAGGTGATAAAATATTGCTAACAAATGTGGAAAAAGCTCAAAAACTTGCTGAGCAGTTTGAGAGTTCCCATAATTTCAGTTTGGGTCTTACTAGTCCTATTGAGAATCAGGTTTCTCTTGATTATCTGAATATTTCCTCAAGGGAAAATATTTTTGATGAATCCTGGGGTACTGATTTGGATGAAGTAAAAACTATAACTAAAAAGTTAAAAAATATGAAGGCTCCAGGTGATGATGGAATTTTCTATATACTCATCAAAAAACTCCCAGTGAGTACCTTGTCTTTCATGGTAAAATTATTTAATAAATGTTTTCATTTGTCATACTTTCCTGGCAAATGGAAAAATGCCAAAGTTGTTCCAATTTTGAAGCCCGAGAAAGATCCAGCTGAAGCTTCTAGCTACAGACCAATAAGTTTACTTCCTTCAATCAGTAAACTTTTTGAAAAGCTAATTTTGAATAGAATGATGCTTCACATCAATACAAACTCAATTTTTGCAGATGAGCAATTTGGATTTCGCCATGGCCATTCAACTACTCATCAACTTTTGAGAGTTACTAATTTAATTCGTTCAAACAAATCTGAAGGCTGCTCAACTGGAGTTGCTCTTCTAGACATAGAAAAAGCATTCGACAGTGTTTGGCATGAAGGTTTGATTGCTAAATTGAAAAACTTTAATTTTCCGCTCTATATTATAAAATTAATTCAAAATTATTTAACTGACAGAACTCTGCAGGTAAATTATCAGAATTCCAAATCTGATCGACTACCTGTTAGAGCTGGAGTTCCTCAGGGTAGCATTCTTGGGCCGATACTATATAACATTTTTACTTCCGACCTCCCTGATTTGCCTCAGGGTTGTCAGAAATCCTTGTTTGCTGATGACACAGGCATCTCCGCTAAAGGAAGAAGTCTTCGTGTCATTTGCAGGAGACTGCAGAAAAGTTTGGACATTTTCTCTTCTTATTTACAGAAATGGAAGATTTCTCCCAACGCTTCCAAAACTCAACTAATAATATTCCCACATAAACCTAGAGCTTCTTTTTTGAAACCTAGTAGTAGTCACATCGTTACTATGAGCGGTGTTCCAATTTCCTGGTCAAGCGAAGTGAAATACCTTGGTCTATTACTTGATCAAAAATTAAATTTTAAAAATCACATTGAAGGCATTCAAGCCAAATGTAATAAATATATAAAATGTTTATATCCTCTTATAAACAGAAAATCCAAACTATGTCTGAAGAACAAACTACTAATATTTAAACAAATTTTTAGACCGGCCATGCTTTATGCTGTTCCAATATGGTCTAGTTGTTGTGCTACCAGGAAAAAAATACTTCAAAGGATTCAGAACAAAGTTCTGAAGATGATTTTGAAGCTGCCTTCTTGGTACAGTACTAACGAAGTACATAGAATTTCGAATGTTGAGACTTTAGAACAAATGTCCAACAAAATAATTAATAATTTCAGACAAAAATCGTTGCAATCTTCTATTGCAATGATTAATTCCCTTTATGCTTAGTTAAGATTAATTTTAGTTTGTTTTTAGTTTTAAGATTATTATTGTTATACTGACACGCAGGAATAAAAACCTGTTTAAAATACTGAACTGCTAAGGCATGAACAATGTAAACAAAATTAGATACATATTTTAACAATTAAGGTTGATACGTTACGGTAGTAGCTGGAGCACCTAGATTAACATGAAATGTAAATATGAATAAATTTGGAACAAATAAAGAGTTAAAAAAAAAATTCCGAAATGAATGGAATGTTCCAGAACTTTACACGATTTATAATGTTAACTTGTACGTTTTGTGACGCTCCATTTATGTGCATGATATTGAACAGAAATTCACGCTACTTTTTCGAGCTGTGCAGCTTCTCAACCGCAATTACGGCATACCACTTAAAATTACGACTCGATATATTGAAACGCCATTGAAACCACTGCAGCAGTCGGCTTTAGGTATGAAAAGTGTTATATATTTGGAGCGCTTCTTTTGTGTTCGGTCAGAGAGAATGCAAACATAGAGGAAATAAGTTCATACTGACATTGAGTTGTAGTTATTGAACTTAACTTGCTTGCCAAATGTATGAATTGATGTTTCATATAAAAAAAAAAACTGATAAATTTGATGTTTTCTATCTATGTGCCGAAAATGAGCGCTTATGCGGATGTTTTGCTCTACCCTACGTTCTCCGTACTTGTAATCGTGTTAAAATTTCTTATTTTGTGGATTTTTTTCATTAAATGGTTTGATAAATTTGTTGTGCAGCAATGAAAATCGTGTACAATTTGGTAATAATTAAAAAAAAAATCAGTGGTAAAACACACGAACGACCGGTTGACGTAGACCGTTTGATGCATTATTATGTTCAACATGTTAAATAATTTTCATTGGTTTTATAGCAGAACATTGCGGGGTATGTGCTGTTCTAATAGGACGTTGGATTGGCATATGCTAGTAAATAAGTATGTGTGTTAAGAAATTCTATGATTCGCATCTTAGAAATTATTTGGTGAAATAAAAACGAGCTCGCTTGACATCGGTAGATGCTCGTTTCGGAGGATTTCCTGATTGTTCGATCTTTACGCGCTTCCGAAATTTACACATAAGATTGGCATCAAAATGATTAAACACGAATTTTTAACACAACAGAACAATTGTTTATCACAGTACTTATTGGAATGTTCAGAGAATGATAATTCGGAATTTCATGTTAGAAAAACTAAATCTTGTCAATGGTAGTAAATTTCTTGATACTTGCCGGAATGCAACATTCTTCAAAGTTTTCCAAATTCGGATGAACAGCATAGCATAGTATAGCATTTTCCGAGCATACATAAAACTGGGTTGGCTATTGTAGAGACGATGGAAGCGCCAGACGAGCTGCCTAGGAAGTGACAGGACTGGCTCTTCATCCATCGATTTCTTTGCACAACACCTGGACAGGTCCTTATGATCAGTAAGGGATGGGAGGGAAGTGTTGATTAGATGTCTACTTAAGAAAATGCTGAGAACTCACGCTACCTTCATAGACATCTGGAGTTGGAAGTTGGATAGGATTGTGCGGGAGGCTTTCTTTGGCGAGAAAGTATATGTACATATAAAAATGGTTTATGGCTTATGGTTATAGCGCCATTACTCGCTTTTGCAGAAAAATATTATCAGTCAGCAAATTGAACGATTATTAATTGGGGAAAAGATTACACTCTCTATTCTAGACAAGACATGCGCACGTACTCACCGGATGAACGAAAATAGCATCGTACCTCAAACATAACTTCTTCAACCCATCACAATCGTCGCTCCCTTTTCGTTTTCTTCAGAACCTCCACCTGCTCCATTTTTAGCTTGTCCTTCTATTTCACTTCTGCCAGGCTTTTAGGCTTCGGTTTGCGGCCATCGAATTTGTTACTCCGTTCGGTTGCTTCCGCTGCTTCGGCCGCCTGTTTAGAGCGGGTTTGGATTTTGGACTTTTGAGCACCTGGGCGGTTTACCACAATGAACTCTGATCGATACACAATCACAATCCCTTACAATCACAATCACAATAGCAAACAATACGTATATTTAGAAAAATCTGTAAAAAATCAAAAATTTTGACGGAAAAAAACATATTTGCTTCCACCGTCGAGCAAAGCACACTTCGACTCCAATTTTTCAAATTCGGATGAATTTGTACAAAAAATATATACACCAATTTTTTTTATTAAATTGTAAATACTTGAACAAATTAAAATAGCAATCGTGAAAACCTTTCATTGTCTAATGAAAAAATCCCAAAAATCAATCAAGAAATGATTGAGTTATTAGTGTTCAGTGTTTTTATTAGCTATTTTTTAAATTTCTATTGGACATGCAACCATTACTATAAGCCTGCTATTCGCGCTCCGGAGTAATATAGAAACCGTTTAAATTTTCGAGCCCTTCTAGGAATTTTACATGTTTATTTTTACATGCTTTACCAACATCATTGGGGCTGCAGAAAGCCTGTTTATGTAAATTTATAAATAAACAAATAAACAAAATAAACAAGCGTCCGATGCAAACGAATTTCTTGCCCACGCACGAGCTCGATCAGCCAGCTCGAAAATTAACCTGGGGTCGCATTGTGGATCTTGAAAGGAAGAACTTTTTGTCACTAGCATTCGTACAAAAAGTCCTTCGTTTCGAGCTGCGCAATGCCACCCCTGTTATCGCAAGTCTCGTTGGTCAGATGTACACTTATTCCGTCTTTATAAATTACACTAAAGATGCATCTCAAAAACGACACAAGCTAAGGCCAAGATCCAAATAATGCAAATCCTATATCACTATCAAGATCAACATCAAGGTCCACTAATGAAGCAGAAAGCGCATAGGCGATGGTGAAAAAATAAATCCAAACCTCTCTCTTGGTTGCACGCCATAGACTCACCTACTAGATGCAAGCGAATTTCCCGTAACATCTTGCTCAACCAACATTATTCACTCAATGAGCAACCCCGTCAGCTGCTCAAGCGGTACTCACTCACCATGCGAGAGGCTTCCTCGCCAGTCAATAATAGTTCATTTCATAGAGTGAAGAGATAAGCCGCAATGCCAAAAACACGCGCATTTACTCTCCTATGGAAACGATAGGGGGATGATGAACAGTGGTTTTATTTTTTTGCTCTCCTCTCGCATGTAGAGAACTCTCGACTGTAAATCGTGAAATCGCTCATGAATCAACAACACTGGTCGTGAATAGTATATTTCTAGGGTTTTTTTTTTTTATGGGGGGAAATACAAAAAGAGTTATAAGGGGGGGTGGGGATAAAAATATTCGGTAAAAAAAAAAAAAAAAAACCAGCCCTTAATTTATTTTTTTAATTTTGCCAACGAAAAAAAACAAAAAAAAAAAAAAAAAAAAAAAAAAAAATACCGCCAAAAACAACCTTCCCCCACAAAAAACGCTACAAAAAAAGACTACCTAATCCAACGAACCAACCATTGATTTCTAGCATACAAAAGTTGACATATATGTCATAATGGGAGCCCCCGTTACTGAAAATTAAGTGCTGTCACTTTGTATAAATGTCACTTTGTGAAACTGCATGTCCGTTTGTGAAAATAAAAATGATTAGATTTTTCTTGTTTAAAAATTGAGAAAAAATAATTGAGATTCATAAAAAATATGTTTGTGCTAGGTAGAACGCCTACCGTCGATACGGATGGAAAAAAACATGTTATTTTTTAAATTAAAACCCCCTATTGAGAGATTCTCTCCGAGCTCGCTCCCTTTCATTCATTACAGCGCCATTATAAAACTTTCGAGGGATTCTTTAGTACAGATCGAAACACAACAGTGCTGGCTAGCATACTCTTCAAATAGTAGCATGAAAAACGTAAAGGTGATTGGTTTATGAATGAAAGAGAGCGAGCCCAGAGAGAGTCTCTCAATTGTAGATTCGCCCTAATGAAAAAAATCCCTAGATTTGTAACATTTTTATATGTACACAGATAAAAAGAAACATTTATTTTTCTTCGTTATCTTATGCACATAAAGGGAATGCTAGATTTGGCAGAAAATAATGGGATATTTCATGTAAATTTAAGCCAGATAACGCCTGAATCTAGCCTGTTGTACGAAAGATAGCATACATTGTTGTATGGCGCATGAAAGATTGCAAACAATTGGCTTGGATTTAAACGAGGGAAAATTTAACGCACCTGTTAAATATTCATTATTTTTTTCTGTGCAGGAAATCACAGCAAGTAGGTTTCAAATATGCGATTATTTTAACAGGACCTGTAATCGGGTCATTATGTCAAGGAGGAAGATAAATGATGTACCAAAGACCGATATCTCCCCTAAAGTTCCTCAGCTGCGACCGCTAGAAAGGTTTTGGGGAAGCCTCAAACGGAGGATCTACTCCAATAAGTTCGTGGTCAAAACGGAGAAGCATCTAATCGCCAAGCCCACAAAAGAGAAGAGCATGCTAACATTCTTCTTTTCATCGGCCATGGGTAAAGTTCCGGCCAACTGCTAAAAGGCTATGACCCTGTATATGTATAAACCATTTTCTATAGCCAGTTTTGCCCGGAAAATAAGTGAAAATGTTACTCATCCACTAAGTAACCCCTTTTTAAAAACGTTGTGAATCTATTTTCCCACCAGTTCATAAATAAGTCAGACCCATTCTTACAGTTCAAGCAAGATATCCTCAACTTACAACACTTCCAACACCACAAGCCACTTTTCCTGAGAGAGTTTCAGAATCCAATAACTATTTGCCCCCAAACATCAACTATGATGCCAACTGATGACGATGATACGAGTAGACTAGATAGACTTCTACAACTGCTGCTGCCACCATAACAGTCTTCCAATTTTCGTTCCACAAAAGAAGACTGCGTCCGAAGGACAATGATAATGAAAAGCGGGTATGAATTTTCCTTGTACCCATGCTCTCGTCAAATCTGTCCATCTCAATGATATGGTGTTGAGCCAGTCATGGAGAAGAACAATAAATTACACGTGGAAGCGAAGAAGGGCGAAGCGCATCCTTCATCCAGCACTTTCCCGACCACCTCCCGAACGAAATCAATTGTGCCCAGTTATGGGGGGGGGGGGGGGGGGGGGGGGGTCTGCTCTGGGCGGAATGGACTGCAATGCGAAGCCCAGATATTGAGCAGGCCATCTGTTGAGTAGAACCTCTATCGAAGGAATGCTCGCTTCCACTCGAGTGGAGTATGTAGCTGGAATTCGTTTCAAAACATCCATCCCTGGTTGTGATTGCTGTTGCACTTCATCTCCCCTGCTGGTCGCCGACCTCCCCGGGTGAGGAGCGTGGGGCAGGTGGAAATTCGGCATTCGGATCGAACTGTCTGTGATGAAGACGATTTTTTGTCCTTGCGTTGGAAGAATCGCTTTCGTTTTGGTTTCCCGGCAGCAGATGTGCATTTCTTTCCGAGTGAAAAAGAAGCTTACGAAAATATGAACTTTTGCTACTTTGTTACACATCGTTTGTGGTCGGGTGGGACTTGTGTCTTTGGAAGGTGTGAGGGAGGGGTGGGGGGTCGAATTTGGGAATTTGGGGGAAGGGCAATAAGTTTTGTGCTTGATAAATTCCCAATGGGACTAACAAGATCTGCTGACCAGGTTGGTTGGCAATTGCGATCATGGCAAGATTCGTTGCTTGTTTTGGATGAGAGCCGATGGGAGCTATCGATGGATGGGAATGAAAAAAAAAAAAACAATACAATTGAATGAAGTTGAGTGTCTAAAGGAGGGCAGAATCGTTAATTTAGGAACTGTGTATCTCGTTCATGACATATTTCTGAGAGGTATGGATGTATAAGATTTTTTTATGGTCGCTCATCATCGAAGGATGTAATGGACGAGTCCAGGTTGAAAGAAGAAGAAGACACCAAAAAATTTCAAATGAAATTCTAATTAAAAGCGGATAATTCTTCCATCTTACAACAAACAGCTTTTAATTAAACTTTCATTTGAATTTTTGAGAAGCATTTTAAAATTTTCATCCTATACTTTACCATGGGAGCTGCCAGATTTATCACCACTCGGTGTCTTCTTCTTTTTTCAAGTTGGATTCGTCTATTGAAGGTTGTAGGACAAAAGGTCAAAAGACAAAAGGCCAATAGACAAAAGGTCGAATAGGCAAAGTTTTGGAAGGATAAAAAAGCGTATGAACAAAAGGTCGAATGGACAAGAGGTCGAATGAAGAAAAGGTGGACACGAGGTCGAATGGTCAAAATGTCGAATGAACAAAAGTACGATATATTAGAAGAGGGTCAAAAGTTCCAATAATTAGTAAAATTCGAATGGACAAATACACGAGGCATAGAGTGAGAAAAATATTTAAATAAGATCAGAGATCAGAAAAGATTTTATGGCACTACGTGTTGATATGCCGTAATCATTATTTTTATTTATTTCATCGTTCTTTTGTTTAACCATTAAATAGTTGAACGCTGTCAAATGTTATTTTGCATTTGAAAACTGACATCCATAGTTTTGCGGACATAGGAAATTTAAAATGCATTATAATTCGACAAAGATTTTTCGTAAGGGCCTAACTGACAAACGTAAACAATGACTTTTTCCGTGAGTTTCTCGTCATTGAAAACTCGCCTTATCACGGTCATTTCTAAGAGGAAGAAAGAGTTCTCCTATTCGATAAAATTGTAGGCTGACGTTGGTAGCCTTTGTGCCACGAGAAATTTACGCAAGAAGCCATTGTTTACGTTTGTCAGTTGGGCCCTAATGAAAAATCTTTGTCGAAGATTTTTTTTCTGTACATAACACCTCGTTCTTTATATAGAACAAACGAATTGTTAACGGTGAGAAATGATCCATTCTCAATGTTATTTGATCGACGGACTCAACGTGCACAAGGAAATTTCGTTGAATAATTCTCATGAGTGCTTTTTGTATTGTAAAACATCATTTTTTATTGCATGTAATGAAATTTCATAATTATGAATTGAGAGACTGTCAATAATTAATAATTTAATATTATATCGACTGAAATCATCAAAATTATTATTTTTTGAGTGTCTGAAACACCATGCCAAGCAGAACTAAAATGAGAAATTCTTCTTCTGAGTGACTTCCGTTTTTGGAAAAATGAATAGCATTAAAAATTTAAGTTCATATCAATGTAATGCTAACTTTTGTGTGCCTAGCAAAAATTGGAGCCATCCTTTACAGTAAACAAATCCATTCCTAGGAAAATGCGCTAACATTGATTCTTTCAGAATAGAGGTTCCATTTCCCGACCAATTTACTTGTCGCGGGATTCGGGATAAAATTTGTTGCTTGTCCCGGGAAATCCCGGGATTCCGGGAAATTTTTCAATGTGCTTAAAAACGCAATTTTGTGGTTAGAAATATGTTTTATTCATCAATAAAAAAAAAAATCAATGGTTCAAGTCAAGTCTTATCAATTTGAATTCGTTCTCTGAAAATACGAGTGAATCGCATGGTTGTAATACTGCTGATGAAGTTACCTTTCAACTTTCACAATTGATTTTGGATGGTTTGGTTTCTCCGTGTAGATTCAGTTCAAGGTCGTCTTTCAAAATCCTCCTGATCGTTGACTGCAACATTCCCAGTTCTTTGGCCTTCTTTCGGCCAGACTTACCAAGATTCCGCCGAATTCGATCTCTCACTCGTTTGATGGCTTTCGGACAGCTGACAGCGCGTTTACGGCCAGGTCTGGGAGGTATTTTCCAAGAACCGGTTTCTTTATAGCGTTTGATCGAGTGAAAGATGAATATTTCGTTCATTTCGGGGGGTTTCAATTTCTGCACGGTGTATTATGTTTTAAAAACAGACTACGAGCTCCCTTTTCGCGTCCATGATTACCACGAGTCTCAAACGAATGGAAATTCTCAACAAACTTGCAAGCCGTTTTGACATTTGAATACACTCTAAATGAATAATGTAAAAACATGTCCTAGATTAACCCATACAAAGTTACACATGTTTAAAAAACACTGACAGGAATTACCACTCACCCTGATTGTTACCCATTTGTAAACATGCCGTCATATAGTTGAATTTTGAAGAACAGTATTCGTTATGTCTTCATTCAATCGTTCTTCTATGCGACCTTTTATCCCTTTGACAATTTGTTAATTTCTTGAGTAATTCATGTTAAGGGCCTAAGAGCCATTTGTAAACAATGACTTTAAATGTCGATTTCTCTTGAATCTTAAATAACTCTCAAGAAATGAAAGCATATTCTGGTAGAAAAATGTTAGTTCTACCTTATGGAGTAGCTGGATATGGTGGGATTCTCGTGATTCGTGAGAGATCAACGTTTAAAGCCATTGTTTACAAATGGCTTTCAGGCCCTAATCTTGACTTACTCGAGATTTGACTTTTTCTTCCCTTCTGTCTTTATGCGACCTTTTGGCCATTCGACCTCTTGTCTTTCGACGTTTTTTCATTCGACCTTTTGTCATTCGACCTTTTGTCTTTTGACATTTTGTCATACACGCGAAAATAAAACGGCAGCGCAAACCCCAACAATTTTCACCTGACTATAAATGTGTTTGATTTTACCATGCCTGCGATTAGATCGACCATGGTGCGGTTGACATCAATATGAGGTCTGTCAAATATACTACAAATGTTGAAGATTGTACCATAAACGTAGTAAATTTGACTGAAATTTCATGGTAGTTTCAAAAATAGGCATAATTGGGTGATATGAATGATTTTACTACAAGATTATTGTCTGTAAACAATCGTCACACAAAAACGAAGGACGATCTTGCACTTAGCAAGTTATTTAAACAGGTTCCAATGAGCGTTCGTTGCACACTTAGAAAATTTCATGTAAAATTAGGTCTTTTCAGCTGCACCTAAGCGAAGCGGCTAGCAAGACATAAATTCAAGTCCTCTTTCAAATTTTCAAGAACTCAAAACTAAACACTTAATTTTGCATTCCATGACGTAAATTTCAGTCACTACACTTTTTTTAATAGATTTTTTAAACGAGTCCTAAAATTATGGATCCATTGAGTATTACTAAAGCAAGCAGTTGCTATTGTACTATACTTATGCATTATTTAAGAGAATCTTCTTCAAAGTGCACAGCTCGAAAAAGTAGCGTGAATTGCTGTTCAATACCATGCACATAAATGTAGCGTCACCAAACGTACAAGTTAACAGTATAAATCGTGTAAAGTTCTGGGACATTCCATTCATTTAGGAAAATCTTGTATACAAAAGCTCGTCTTTATTACAACAATTTCATGCAAGTTGCTACTTCGTGTGGAAGGGGAGAAAATTTTACATGCTCTGATATATACATCAGAAAGAAAATTCAGAACATTATTTCGCATCATATTGTGTTTACTTTTAAGTGTCATCCATAACTTTTGGAGTTGCATCTATTTGCATAGATCATTCAACCATTTATTGATAAACATGACATGAAATTTAAATCTTTGATTAAATACAGCTCATGTAATTTTCATTATTTTTAAGAGTGTGTTTTCGATTAATAAACACCCAATAAACCACTTGAAAATCGTAGATGTCGCCCCGCTACGTTAACATTGGGATCAACCCTGACAGGTGCACCGATTTTTCTATTCGGTGCAGCATGTTTTTGTTGCGTCATGAATGGTTGCAAAACAACAAGCAAGCGTACCACATCAAAAGAGTCAATTTTTATATTCACGGCATAGCTGCAGTTATAAGTAATGTTAATCATGAAATAAATATTTCACGCGTCTTTCCTTCGAGCAAAGGTTTTCTTTCACTAAATTTCTTTCTTGAACTACGGTTGTTCGTTTCGAAAGTGTTACACAGCCTTGCATTTTGTGAACACTACGACAGCCGCGCGGTGTATTGTATCCAATGAATCTGAGAATAATTGAATGTTTTTGATTGGCCATAGAAACCGTTTAAGCAATGATTTTTTTTTTTTTTGCTTTTATTTACCCTCACGGGAGAGAGAGAGTTCCAAATTGCCAAAAATTGCGTTACGTAATATTAGAACGAATGTTTGACGCCTCGGATGAATTGTCACTGTACTCGTATTAATCTGATCGAGTAACTGCTTGCTTCCGGAGGCAATATTCGTTTGCGGAGTTTTTTCAAGTGCAAATTTCGAGTGAGTGAGCAAAAGATTTTTCGGCGGTATTTGGAACAAGTGAATTTAATTTTGGTTTTTTTTTGTACATTTTTAAAGTTAAGTTAATAGTGTTTAACAATCAAACAATTCGATGTTGCCTCCCATACGCTATTTCGCTATCGGAAATATTCAAACGGCTAACAAACAAATATTCAAAAAACAATGGACTTTATGTTTGAACGATCCCTTGAAATTCTTGCGCAATTGTTGATTGTCCGCTCACCTTAGGAAGCGCTTATCGAGTCCCTCATCCCCTTTGAAACACGTTTTATATGAAGCAATTCAAAATTTTGTACCGATTGTTACACTTAATACCTCTCCCTCCTTTCCGTGCTCATTGCAAGCGTAAAATGTAAAAAAAATTACATTATCATTTTTATCGCATGTCATATCCGCATTCCGACTTTATATGAAGATACGCTAGTTTTTTTTCGGTTTGACACGTTTGGCAGTACCACCGGACCAATTTTTTGAGTTTCAGTGACAATGTACTAGAAGTGTCAAATTGTTCCCGCGTTGGCTTAACATGATGCATTTTTCAATGGCAGGCAATAAGGAAGCAGGATGTAGCTGGTAACGGAGCGATACATCTACATGATATTGTTAGGCATGGCTGTCTATCACAACTTTTTCCAGTTTCACATGATTTCGAAATTCTGATACATTGTCACATTATCAACCGCATGAAAAGCGCATCAAATATGAATACTTGTTTTCTGAAATACTTTAGAATGAATGAAGCTTGCATTTATGAACTGGATTTGAAGTTGACACCTGGATACCTTGATGGCTCCAGCATAACTTCACATCGGTCTTAGATGACCCAAGCAGCACATAAGGGGCAAATGCAGCGACTTGATTGTGACCTGATGGAGTCACAAAGCAGTTAATTCAACTGGACTGTAACAAGTGGGCTACTTGGGGATGTTTCTTTGGTCCCTCTGAATCCATCCAGCTTTATTAAGTTTTATTAAAGTTTTATGAAAGCCACTGGAAATCAATTTGGTTCTATTATGGCACCAAGAGGTGCCAATAGGTTTGATATTTTAGTCAGGTTTATGAGAACCTATACAGCTAGTTTACAGCGATCTTAAACCCTTGTTTTCTCAAATTCTTTTTACTCCTTTCGCAGGTTTTATTTTAGCTTTATGTACTCGAAAAATGCTATTTAAAAATGCCGTTTAGGACTCATTCATATTTTCTTATTATGGTCAGTTGAAAAAAAAAAACATTTTAAAACCATTTTGCCTAAAGGGCGATACGGTCAAAATTTGGTCAATATCAACTTGACGTATTTCTTTCAATTTTGCATTTAAAAAACTTGAACACCCCTCATTTTGAAGGTGTATGTGTGTAGAATGTTGCTCCTATTTTGATTTTGGAATTCACTCTTCAGTTGTCAAAATGCCGTCCAAGCAAGAAGAGCAGCGTATCAAAATTTTGCTGCGAAAATCCGAGCTACTCGCACGCAAAGTTGGCAAAATCGCTAAAAGTTGCCAAATCAACCGTTACAAATGTAATTAAAGTGTTTGGGGAACGTTTGTCCACAGCCAGGAAGTCTGGATCGGGGGGAAATCGAAAACCGGAAGCCGCTGAGACGACAAAGAGAGTTGCCGGTAGTTTCATGCGAAACCCTAACCTATCTCTCCGAGATGCCGCAAATAAGCTGGGTGTATCGTCTACAACCGTACATCGAGCCAAAAAACGAGCCGGACTATCGACTTACAAGAAGGTAGTGACTCCAAATCGCGATGATAAACAAAATACGACGGCCAAAGCGCGATCCCGGAGGCTGTACACGACGATGCTGACGAAGTTTGACTGCGTGGTAATGGACGACGAAACCTACGTCAAAGCCGACTACAAGCAGCTTCCGGGACAGGAGTTTTATACGGCAAAAGAAAGGGGAAGGGTAGCAGATATTTTCAAGCACACGAAACTGTCAAAGTTCGCAAAGAAATATCTGGTTTGGCAAGCCATCTGTACCTGTGGCTTGAAAAGCAGCATTTTCATAGCTTCCGGGATTGTCAACCAAGAAATTTACGTGAAAGAGTGTTTGAATAAACGTCTGCTGCCTTTCCTGAAGAAACACGGTTGTTCCGTACTGTTTGGCCGGATTTGGCATCTTGCCATTACGGTAAAAAGGCCATGGAGTGGTACGCCGCCAACAACGTGCAGGTGGTTCCCAAGGACAAGAACCCTCCCAACACGCCAGAGCTCCGCCCAATTGAGAAATACTGGGCTATTGTCAAGCGGAACCTAAAGAAGACCAAAAAAAAAACTGCTAAGGACGAGCAGCAGTTCAAGGCAAACTGGCTTTCTGCGGTGAAGAAGGTGGACAAGGTGGCTGTACAAAATCTGATGGCAGGGGTCAAGCGTAAGGCCCGGCAATTCGGATTTGGAAAAGCGGAAGCCTAACTGAATATTTTTCCTGAATTTTATACTAATTGAACTTGAAAAAGAAATTTAATTTGATTTTTTAAATAAACGATTTCACCGATTTACACGCGTTTTCCCTTGACCAAATTTTGACCGTATCACCCTTTACAGTAAATGTATTTAACGGCAAATACACTCTCAGATTTTTTTTACAGAAACCTGTAAAAGTTTACCGCATTCTCAACTTCGGTAATCCAATTTAACGGATTTCGGTAAAATTTTATCGAAATCCGGTAAACGGATTTAAGGGATTTTGGTGTAAAATTTCACCAGAATCCGTTAAATCGGATAACCGAACGTTCAGCTGTTGAGAATTCGGTATACTTTTACAGATTTCTGTAAAAAAATCTAAGTGTGTAAGCATTGATGGAAATCACTATTTACAACTACTCAAGTAGGCGTTTTTAACTAATTTAACTTTTTGAGGGAGTGATCCATTAGTTTCTTCTTCTGGGGGGTTTTGTTGGCCAAATTCTTTGAAACTCGGTTAAAAGATTCTTCGTGAAAAAATACAACATCTTTTGGCCGAGTTTCAGACATTTTGCACATACCCCCCCCCCCCCCCCAAACACCAAACAACAACCCCGACAAAGAGAATCATTTTCGGCCCTTATCTTACCATCAAACTAAATGCGCATATGATTTGACTTATAGTATGACACGCTGTAAACAACTCATTTTGTCCTGGATATTTTTCTATCAAACCAAATTTCCCGCAACACTAGAACCTTTTTCTTAAATATTATTTACTGCTAAATGAATCAGAAGAGCAGAGAATCGAATAAAAAGTAGAACAACAAAAACCAACCACGGCATCACAGTGAAGTTTAACAGCTGTGGCCATTTGCCCGTATAATGGTTTTCATGGCAGCCAATAGGTTTAATGAAGGTTCTCAAGTAAAGAATGTGCACACCAAAAAGTAGTCGTCGGAAATGCCCTAATGCAGTCTTCTCCGTGTACGCTTTGCTAATCCGATCACTACTACATGAATATTAATGTATGTGTGCTATGATGAAGACGTCGTTTGGCTACAGTAACCTTTATTCAGTAAAATGGCGTCGAATCAAGAGCGCGTGCGCGAAGCAATTTTGCACAAAAGAGTGGAAAATCCAGATATGTTGCACGGCGATATTGCCGAGTCATTAAAAATCGCAAAATCGACGGTTACTAAAGTGCTAAAAAACTTTCAGCAGCGCTTAACTTTAAAGAGAAAGGTCGGTTCCGGAGGTAACCATGATTCTCGTTTCGTCGCGGAGAGGAAGAAAGTGATTAAAGAATTTAAGAAGAAACCGAATATCTCCGTTCGTGATGTGGCGAAAAAAGTGAAAATGTCTCCATCGTTCGTCCAGAAAGTGAAGAAAAGTGCAGGCTTGAAATCATTCAAAGTAGGTGTTGCTCCAAATCGTAACGACAGCCAGAACAAGAGCGCAAAATCTCGATCGAGAAAATTATATGACACTATGCTGAAGCAATACGACTGCATAATATTGGACGACGAAACATATTGCAAAGCTGACTTTAAGCAGATACCGGGACTACAGTTTTATACCTCGTTGCAAAGAGGAAATGTTGCTGATCGTTTTAAGCAAAAAAAATTGTCGAAGTTCCCAAAAAAATACCTCGTATGGCAGGCAATATGTGGATGCGGTCTCAGAAGCGACATCTTCATCACGACTGGCACTCTAAATGGACAAATTTACGTAAAAGAGTGTCTGAATAAACGACTGTTGCCGTTCATTCGGGAACACAACGGTTCGGTGCTGTTCTGGCCTGACCTGGCATCTTGCCACTATGGAAAACTGGCTAAGGATTCGTACATTGCTAATGGTGTAAATATTGTCCCAAATTATTGCAATCCGCCAAATTCGCCAGAACTCCGTCCGATCGAAAAGTATTGGGCTCTGGTCAAGAGGAATCTTCGAAAAACGAATAGCGTAGCAATTGATGAGAAAAGCTTCAGGCGTAACTGACAGAAAGCTGCAAAATTGGTGACGGATGACACTGTGCAAAAACTGATGGAAGGTGTCAAACGAAAGGTGCGGGCATTTGGATATAACAGGTCAAATTGACTTAACTGTATATGTTTTATATTTGTATTTTTATGAAGTCTTAAATAAATGATTTACTTTTGATTTTCTCATATTTTCCATTTAATACCACTAATTTCCCGTTGACTACTTTTTGGTGTGCACATTCTTTAAATGAATCAGAAGAGCAGAGAATCGAATAAAAAGTAGAACAACAAAAACCAACCACGACATCACAGTGAAGTTTAACAGCTGTGGCCATTTGGCCTTTTTTTTTTTTTTGAGGGGACAATGAGTTTTTTTAGTGTTCTTGTAGTATTAATATCTTTTGGTAGAGGGTTGTGGATGCTATGGATGTTTCATCTATCATACAACAATCTGCTTTGAATTAGAATTTCATTTGAATTTTTTCTAAGCATTTTAAAATTTTCGTCCTATACTTTAACATGGGAGCTGTCAGATTTATCACCACTCGGCGTCTTCTTCTTTTTCGACTTGGATTCGTCCATTCGGTTATCGTTTCATTGTTCCATTATAGGGGCCAAACCATGAACCACGTAGACTCATTTTTGAAATTCTCAGACCCCCCCTCTCCCTCGTAGACTTTTCTTAATACATTTTTTTGAAATTTTGTATGGAGCGTAGACTTTGGTAAACCCCCCCTCCCCCCAAAAAAGTCTACGTGGCTTATGAATAGCCCTTAAGCAGGCAACGAAAACAAGCATTTTTAAGTTCAGTTGGTTTATGTGTAAAAAAAACGAATTGAATTTCAGAATTCCCGCAGTAGCCCTGAAGCAGTTATTGAGGAAATACTCGCCTTGACCCGTGCCTCTTCTCATAGCGTATTCAACTTGCAGGTGGTGAAAAATCCTCGGAAAAATCCCCTCGCAAAATGAGACAATCTTCACTGCCACGCATTTTCCCACACGCATTTAAAGCGTGTGGCAGCCGCCATGCCCTGGTTGACCTCCAACGACGACGTCAAGAACGAAGCAGTCGGTGGAAAAACGAGATTTCGCACCAACCAACGAACGATGACACGATGCCTGAGAGTCCGGAGAGTTTGGCTAATTTTTATTGCTTTTCGCTGAGTCTCTTTCCCACTGGCTGTGTAATGTTGTTGGGCTGCTTTCATGTCGGAAGTCACTTTGCTGCTGGGCATTTTTCGGAGAGGCAATAACAGCATTAAAAATAACAACATCTCCAACCGTTGTGTCCACCCAAGCAACAGGACACGGGACTACCGAAATAGGCGGATAATGGCTATTAGGAATAAAGGAATGTTCGATTTTCTGTTTTCTGCGAAGGAACAAATTGAATTGGATCTAGTTTGTCCGGCAAATTGAGAACGGCACAGAGGCTTTCATTGAAGAGGAAGCCATTTCGGAAATGATTTTACGTAAGATCATTACATTGCATTGAACCTACGCTCCGGGCAATTGTTTTTGATGGAATTAAATTTGATCAATTCCAACGAAAATAAGTTTGGACGCTTGAATCTGAAAAGTTCATTTTATTTGAAGTAAATTTCCATATCCCCACTGAAATGCCTTTATCGCAACGGTCAATATGTGGAGCCTCATAGGAAAGGAATCGCGCCAAGCCACCCTTCGAATCACAGACCCGCCGAACATGTGCGCCACGTCGCTGGTGCGTGGTCGGAATTTTCGTTGTACGAGTGACACCGAGACGGGGCAAACAGACCGACTCGTACCTATTCGAATTTTATTAGCAATATTTACATAACCACCAATCAAAAACTGAAATGGATGCCCCCGGAAAAGGCAAGGCCACCTCCTCCCCGGAGGCCAGAAACATCGAAATCGGAATCGCGGCCGGAATATCGACAGTGAATACAAAGTTGAGCCGGGGATGGCCCTGGCCCCAAATTGGAGGGTGGCCAGGTCTATTGGATAACAGCTAAAATGATGGAGAAGGAGGTGGTGCGATGGAATTCGAAATTAGCCCACACTGCGTGACCGGGCGCCTGTATTTATGCAATATGTATTTTATTCATCCCGATTGATATTCCGTGGCAGTTTGTCATGTTACACATTTGTGGGCTGTTTTAAATGTTTACTTTGATCTAGTTTTCGATGGTTTTGGGGCTTCTTTGATTGAGGTGTCGAGCGAGCAAAATATCGATTGTCGGTGGTTGATTTGAGCTTCCAGAGAAATGTTTTGTCGTTTATATAAATATGTCAATTGATGCTTCTTCCATTGAAACTGTTATGGTGTATCATGATGCTAAATTTTCCCTCTTCTTTTTTTTTCTTTCCAGGTAAGAACTTTGATGGACATCCGGTGAATGACGAATGGTGGTTATTTTTACTTCAAGCGAGTGCTGAGTTTTTTCATAGTAATTGATTTTCGTCATAAACATCTTTATTTTTAAGGATATGAGAAACCTTAAAAAATAATAGCATTTAAGAGGAGTAGTGTACGAAGTAAACTGGATTTGAAGCTAATTGCGGCGAGAGTATTCCATCGGAAAGTGATTCGTAATATTCTATTGGATCATTTCAACGGCTGTGATTGACGATTTGGGCGAGCTCGTTCCATTTTGTTAATATATAGCTGAAATCTATTTTCGCAAATACAAATTCATCCGGAAATACATACACGCATTACATACAGGCAATTGAAAATGTTTTCTATCTCCATCAAGAGCAACACAATCATTCTTTTGTAGAACGATTTATCTTTTGCCTCAAAGTGGGATATAGTCTCGACGATAACCTCTTCATTCGAAATTTCTTACCGGGGAGCCTTTTTTTGAGATCTGCGAACAGCCGAAGGGGCATTTTTCTATGGGGTAGGGAGGGTTTTTTTTAATATTATCTGCATTCTAAAATTTATTAAAATATAACCATCGGTCAAAATTCCGTTTCTTCATTTCGTGTCAATCAAAATTTAAAAAAATACAGAACAGATAAAAAATATATTTAAAAAAAACATACGTGAACGTCTAAACTGACGTGTAGATTCGGAAAAATCTTTAGTAAATTCTTCAAAATCAATCGTCTTAAAAACATTATTACCTATCAGCCAGGGTGGCCTCTACTGTATACAGAAGTTGTTTCCATTCTATTCAGTCCAGCCTCGTAGTCTGCGAAGGGTCCGCAGGTCGCCTTCTACTTCATTGATCCACCTTGTTCGTTGCACGCCTATTCCTCTTGTACTCGTCGGTTCGTTTTCGAGAATCATTTTCGCTGGGCTGTCATCCAACATTCTAACGACATGCCCAGCCCACCGCAGTCGACCGCTTTGAACGGTGTGTACAATGGGAGGTTTTCCCAGCAACTGATGCAATTCGTGGTTTATTCGCCTCATCCACGTTCCGTCTTCCATCTGCACTTCTCCGTAGAGCTTATGAAACATATTCCGTTTGAAGACATCAAGGGCGTGTTGGTGCTCCATGGTATTGCTTTGTAGCTGCGCCTTTGCCGACTGAGCTAAGGGAGGCCTCACTATGCGTTTGAGTTTCTAAACTTCTGAGGATATCTCTGAATTTCCGTAAACTTCTCTAAAGTTGCGAGAGCTTCTCTGAAGTTTCGTGAACGTTTCTGACGTTCCAAGGACTTCTCAAAAGTTATGATGACTTTTTTGAAGATTCGTGAAATTCTCTGAAATTCCGTGAACTTCTCTGGTGTTTCCTTTTTAAGTTCCGAGAACTTTTCTGAAGTTTCATGAACTTCTCTAAGTTACCGTGAACTTCTTAAAGATTCCGTAAACTTTTTTGAAGTTCCACGAACTCCTCTGAAGTTCCATGAACTGCTTTGATGTTCCGAGGAATTTTCGGAAGTTTTAAGTACTTCTGGAAAATTTTGAGGACTTTTTTGAAGACCGGTGAACGTCTCTGAAGTTCCGTGAGCCTCTCTGGTGTTACTTTCTTATGTTTTGAGAACTTTTCATAAGTTCCGTTATATAATCTGAAATTCTGAGAACTTCTCTGAAATTTTAGGAACTTATCTGAACTTCTTTGAACTTCTCTGATGTTCTCGCAACTTCTCTGAATTTCTCGGAACTTCTCTAAAATTTTAGAGAGTTATCGGAAGTTTTAAAGAATTATTTGGAATTATAGTGAGTTTCCTGAAAGTTTTGAGACTTCCTTGAAGCTTGGAAACTTTATTCAAGTTTTTGAGACTACACTGAAGTTCTCTGGAATTCGTTGATGTTTCCTGGAAGTTGCTGAAGCTCACCTAAATTTTCGGGACTTTTCTGAAGTTCTTAGGACTTCATTGAAATTCTTTAACTTCATTGTAATTTATCGGACACTCATGATGTGCTTGGAACTTCACTGAAGATATTAGGACTTGCAAGTATTTTTCAGCACTTTCCTGACATTCTATGGACTTTACAGAAGTGCCAAGGAGGTTTTTCATGTTTTGACGAATTTTCTGAAGATCTGCGAACTTCTCTAAATTTCCGTGAACTTCAATGATGCTTCTTTCTTATATTTCGAGGACTTTTCTGAAGTTTCGTTGTATAATCTGAAGTTCCGAGAACTTCTTTGAAGTATTCGGAAATTCTCTGAACTTCTCTGATGTTCTCGGAACTTCTCTGAATTTTTCGGAACTGCTCTGAAATTATAGAACGTTATCTGAAGTTTTAAGGTATTATGTGAAACTATAGGAAGTTGCCTGAAAGTTTTCAGACTTTCTTGAACCTTTGGAACTTTTCTAAAGTTTTTAAGTTTCCTGGGATTTGCTGAAGTTTACCTAAATTCTCGGGACTTTTCTGAAGTCCTCAGGATTTCATTGAAGTTCTTTTAACTTCATTGTAATTCATCGGACACTCATGATGTGCTTGGATCTTCACTCAAGATATAAGGACTTGCAAGTATCTCTCGGCACAAACCTGACATTATATAAACTTTACAGAAGTGCCAAAGAGGTTTTTTAAGTTCTGATGAAATTTCTGAAGATCTGTGAACTTCTCTGATGTTCCGTGAAGTTCTCTGAAGTTTCGTGAGCTTTTCTCCGTGAATTTATCTGAAGTTTCATTGATTTCTCTGAAATTCCATGAACTTTTTCGAAGTATAGAAGACTCTTGTGAAGTATCATAAACATCTGTAAAGTTCTCGGAAGTGTTCGAAACTTTCTGAATTCTTTGAACATTGCTTAAACTCTAAAAACTTTTCTGAAGTTCTCGGAACTTCTCTGAAGTTTTCGAAATTTGTCTGTACTTCACGAAACTTATCTTAAGTTTTCGGAACTTCTCTGAATTTCTAGGGAGTTATTTGAAATTTAAGGAATTTCTCTGAAGCTCTAGACAGTGTACTGAAACTGTTATGACTTTCTTGAATCTTTGGAACTTTATTTAATTTCTCGGGATTTCACTGCAGTTCTTTGGAAATCATTGAATTTTCCTCGGATTCGCTAAAGATCATCGGGTTTCACTTTTATTCTCACGACTTTTCTGAAGTTTTTCTAACTTCACTGTAACTTAAGAGACATTTCTGATGTTCTTGGAACATAACTGAAGATATTGGAAGTTTTAAGTTATTCTCGTTACTTTCCTAACACTCTATGGACTTTTCAGAACATTTCTGGATTGCATTTAAATTCTCGGTACTTTTTTTGAAGATCTTGGGACTGAGTTGAAGTTCTCCGAATATCATTGAAAGTTCTCAAGACTTCCCTGAAGTTCACTTTATTAAAATTCCTTGAATTTATCGAGGCATTTCTGAAGATCTACAGACTTCAATAATGTTTTCAGAACTTTCCTGAAGTTCACGAAAGTTCACGGAACATGGTTGAAGTTCTCGGATATCTATTTAAATGTTTGAGATTTTTCTTAAGTTTGAGGGAGTTTTATAAAATACGGAACTTCTCTGAATTTGTAATGAGTTATTTGAAGTTTTAGAGAGCTCTCTGAAAACCTATAGAGTTTACAGAAACTGTTGTGAATTCCTTGAAGCTTTTTAACTTCACTTAAATTCTCTAGACTTCACTGAAGTTCTTTGGAATTCGGTGAATTTTTCTAGGGTTTGCTGAAGATCATCGAGTTTCACTTGAATTCTTAGGACTTTCCTGAAGTTTTTTTAACTGCACCGTTATTCAAAAGACATTCCGGATGTTCTTGGAACTAAACCGAAGATATTGGGAGTTTCAAATAATTCTCGATACTTTCCTTACATTCTATGGACTTTTCAGAATTTGTCTGGGCTGCACTTAAATTCTCGGGACTTTTTTTTTAAGATCTTGGGACTAAGTTGAAGTTCTCCGAACATCACTGAAAGTTCTCAAGATTATATGGGATTTTCTGGGACTCTCTCAAGTTCACCGGATTTCAATTAAATTCGCGGGACTTCACTTTGATTTTTGGTCTTTTTTGTCTTTTTGAAGATTTCGGGATTTTGTTGAAGTTTTCCAAACTTCACCGAAAATCTAAGGACTTCAATGAAGTTCACTAGAGTTCTCTAAAGTACTTGAAACTTTTCTCAAGTTCTCGAGACTTCCCTAAAGTTCACTGAATTCCCCTGAAATTATCGAGGCATCCCTGAGGATCTACCGACTTCATTAATGTTTTCAAGACTTTCCTGAAGTTCTCGGTAGTACACGGAACATCTTTGAAGCTCTCGGAACTTTTTTTTGTCTCTAGAGATTTTTCTAAAGTTCAAGGGAGGTTTATAAAATTCTATTTTAATAGTTTTCTGCAATTTATGGGATTTCCTAGGATTCTCCCATGTTCACCGGATTTCAATTGAATTCTCGGGATTTCGCTTTAATTCTAGTCTTTTTTGACTTTCTGAAGATCTCGGGACTTAGTTGAAGTTCTCCGAACTTCACTGAAAATCTAGGGACTTCAATGAAGTTCGCTGGATTTCTTTAAAGTGTTTGAAACTTTTTTCTGAAGTTCTCAAGACTTCCCAAGTTCACTGAATTTCTCTGAAATTATCGAGGAAACTCTGAAGATCAGCGGACTTCAATAATGTTCTCAGGACTTTTCTGAGGTTCACGGAATATCTTTTCTGAGGACTTCTCTGAGATTCACGGAATATCTCTGAAATTCTCGGAACTTATTTTTTTTTAATTTTAGAGATTTTTCTGAAGTTTGGGGAGGTTTATAAAATTATCTTCTATATAGTTTTCTGCAATTTATGGGACTTCCTGGGCTCTCCCAAGTTCACCGGATTTCAAATAAATTCTCGGGACTTCACTTGATGTTTTGGTTTTTTTTTTAACTTTTTAAATACCTTGGGACTTAGTTGAAGTTCTCCGAACATTACTGAAAATCTTGAAACTTCAATGAACTCCACTAGAATTTTTTGAAGTGCTTGAAACTTTTTTGGAGTTCTTAAGGCTTCCCTGAAATTCACTGAATTTCCCGGAAATGATCTTCGGATTTTAGTAATATTTTCAGGTTTTTTCTGAGGTTCTTGGAAGTTCACGGAACATCTTTGTAGTCCTCGGAACTTTCTTTTTAAATTCTACAGATTTAAGTTTAAGGGAAGCTTTTAAAATAATATTCTACATGGTTTTCTGCAATTTATGGGACTTCCTGGGATTCTCCCATGTTCTCTGGATTTCAATTGAATTCTCGGAACTTCACTTTAATTCTTGTCTTTTTTGACTTTACGAAGATTTCGGGACTTAGTTGAAGCTCTCCGAATCTCACTGAAAATCTAGGGACTTCAATGAAGTTCGCTGGATTTCTCTGAAGTGCTTGAATCTTTTCTGAAGTTCTCAAGACCTTCCAAGTTCACTGAATTTCCCTGAATTTATCGAGGCATCCCTCAAGATCTATGGACTTCAATAATGTTTTTAGGACTTTCCGTAAGTTCTCGGAACTTTTAAAATTCAAGAGAGCAATCTGAAGTTTGATTTTAAATGTTTAGAGATGGTATTTCGCACTAATGTTACGCCAGCGCGTGAGATTTGTACCTTCACAGAGGATACAACCATAACTCACCGCAGATAATGCAAAGTGCTCTTTTATTCGGTGGTAAATAGACAGAGTGAAAGTGTGCGCCAGTGAGAGGATGGCTTGGAGTGAGTGAATCACTCTCTCTTTTAAACGACCGCTCTCACGTGCTCTCATCTGTCTTCGCCCACGTGCTCTCGCCTGCGATCGCTGCCGCGTACACTTGGGCGAGAACGCGCCAGTGCTCTCTCTGTGATTCGCTGGTGCGGTTGATAGTGAAAACTTCGTCGGATTTGTAAAAAATGTCCGAAAAAAGGAAGCGGGAAGAAACATTCTTCTTTCTTCCTTTGTTATGTAGCGCCAAAGCGAATTTGCAATCACTGCTGTATATTAGCAGAAGAGCCCACGCCAGTGAGCTCACTGGGGCGCACGCGTCAGGGAATTTATCTGCATTCACTTCTGTGAATTTGAGAGCTCTTCTTCTCACTCTAGAGCGATCGAGTGTTGTGTGAATAAAAACCATTTTTTTACACTCACATGCGCTACCCGCAAGCAAACACGGGGGTGAATATAAACAAGAGAGAAGAGCTCTCGTTGAGGTAGGAAGAGTGTGTGGAAAAATTAAAATCTCTCTTTACCACACTGAGGATATGGACATCACTGTGATAGTGTGGACAAACAACTTTGCAAACAGCATTATTTGGCAAAACTTAACGAGACAAATAGTTGGCGTATTGTCAAACAGTGTGATATTATCTTAAGACTTATTTTAGTTTTATTTTGCCTGTGTATTTATACTCTGATAGCAAGCAAACAAAAATGAGTTAAGACCCTCATTGATACAGTCAAGTGTTTACTGATTAATTTGGTAAGTTCAGAGCCCTTCTTAAAAGCAGAAGATGAAATGTTGGAGGAATAGATTTATTAGTTTGTGTGATCGAAATGATCAAAAGTTCCCACCTCAAAGCGCCCTCCCCCAACAGATTGACACCGAAAGTCTTAATAATCCCAATGACCAATCATTTTTTAGCGCCCCAAATAAACCTGTTGGCTGCCAACCCCGCATAAAAATAAACCATTTGTTTCATTCATCCGCAAAGCACAATAGCTCGAAACTGTTTGCCCACCCCGACATCCGGTCAAACCCGGAATCCCATCATTACTCATATCGAGACAATAACCAACAACCGAAAGGAAACACGAAAAAATAAAACAACGAAACATTACCTTTTCCGTTCCATCCAAATTGTTTTCCCACCATTGATCCATTAAAACGGACCCCTTTTTCATTGTTACTTACCTGTTATATTTAACAACAAAAAAAAAAAAAAAAAAGGACACCAACACGCGACGAGAGAGCCCCAAAACGAACCTTTCCGTTTCCGTCCACCATCTGGCGGCCTCTGGGAAAACACCTCCGGATGGGAGTTGGGGCTGAAAGCCACAAAACACGTGTCAACAAAAAAAAAAAGAAAAAAGAAAATCCGACTTGGTTTGGGATCCAAGCAAACAAAGGTGCGAAATTCCAATTCCGGTTGAGCGGAAAAATGGTGGGCAGTTGAATTGTTGCTTCCTTTGGGTTGACTTTGTTCTCTGGCCGTTTGTTTGTTGTTATACAGCCCCGACCTTTCCAATGGGTTGAATCAGTTGGTGGGGCCAAGCGTGAGATTATAATTGTTTCCTCATCACTTTTTATTTATTTTTACTTTTCCGTTGCGGAGGAGTGTGGAAAAGCTTTTATTCCGCGACCGGCTTTCGGACGGGAAAAGTCACGTTTCGATTTGCTTGGTTTTTTGCCTTCCGAAAGGAAAAAAAAAACGGTGACAAACAAGCGTCTCTTTAAATTGGTGATTTCTCATATCCTCAACCGGGAGGACCAGCGCTATTCATTACTGGCGCGGAGAAAAAGACAATTCCGTCACGTTTCGGATTGAGTCGAAAGGGATCCAGCGAATAATTTGGCGATGGCGCAGAAACTGCATCTCATCCGGAAGAGCAATTTTATTTGTAACTTTTCAATATCAATCTCCAGCTCACTCCAACCGGCTCCAGAATCCGATTGCCTCTTCAGAGACCGGCATCCCGGTTCCATCTGATTAATTTCCTCCCACCGAATCGTGTTCTTTTGTGCATTTAATCAGCACCTTTCGGAACGTTCGATCTCCGGCTCAGTCGCCTCCCATCTCTGCGAGGGTTGGAGGCGACGAACGGGGCCATAAATTGCGACCATTGCTAGATTTGCATTCTTAATTCTTTCCCATCCGCACCTTGCCACCCACTTTCGCTCGAGGGGGGAAATTGCAATCGGTGAAATTTATAGAGCTTCTACCTTGGGGAGAGGTGGGTGACATGTCGAACACGGGAGAGAAATCGCGCTCATTTTGCATAACAATTGTAACACAAATCAAGTGACTTTTATTTGCACGATGCTGCTGGAGCTCTTGGGCGCGATTTCACCTGCAGCAGACACACATGACGTGGAATGAGGTGTGAGACTGCCACTTCAAATGAAGTTGAACGAGGACGAGGACGCTTCGCTATAGAATTCCGATGTGACAGGATTTGATTTGTGCTTGGCTCGAGATTTACACATTTCGGATTTTCTGACGTGGGATTCGAGAGCATCACTAACTCACTTGCTGCAGAGTTTGGCGATGGTATGTTTGATTAGTGCTGATTTGAATTTTACTGCAAAAGATTTCACAAGTGCAGCTGCTTAGGATGTTTGAATATTGTCAAGATGGCTTCGGATCGTTCTTCGATACTCCGGGTACATGGAAACGACAGGATGTCGATAATCGAATTCATTAGTCAGTGTTGTCGCGTTAAATTAGTTTCGGCGACGTTGAGGAATGCTTTTGGCTAAGAGGTCTTTCTGTGAGTGATGTGAAATAGGAGAATTTGCCAATTGCCGAATTGTTAGCAGAGTCCACCCTTTTAAAGGGCAAACACGAAATTATTGCAACATAGTTAATTAACAACAAAATCTCATGTATAACGTTTGCATTAAAAAAATTGACTTTTTTCGGATGGTGATAACAAAAAAACGCTAAGACAGATAATTGCTTTTGATAAAATTCCCATGGAAGGTAATTATTTAAGCTTACTTGAACATTCGCCAAGGCAGACGAAAACATGCGTGTAGGCATGTTTTTGAGTTCTTTCTTCGTTTTATTTATCAATTCCTCCTCAGTTTTCACGACAAAATTGTTGAAGTAGATCTTACGCTTCAGGTTGGCCCAGAAATTCTCGATGGGACGCAGCTGGGGGACGTTGGGCGGGTTCGCCGGCTTGGGTACCACATCGATATTCAGCCGCTCCATCTCCTCCAACGATCGCTTCGAGTAGTGTGCCGACGCCAGATCCGGCCAGAACACCGCGTCTTCGCCCTTATGGTATTTCTTGATGAACGACGCAACTTCCGGCAGGCATTTCGTACTATAAATTTCCCCGTTCACGGCCAGTCCGGAGCGAAAGAAGAGCGGCTTTGACATCCCCTTCTCGCTGATTGTCAGCCACAGCAGCACCTTCTTGGGGAACTTGGTGTGTGAAATGAACTTCACCTCGGAGCTCACTTCCTTCGTGGGGGAAGTAAAATACGAAGTGCCCTGCCAGTCGTTGCCATCCAGGGTGAGATAGGTCTCGTCGTCCATCACCACCGCCACGTCACGATTCGCCGGGAAAATCGAGTTGACCATCTTATTCAGCCGCTGCCGCTGCGTCATTGCCTGCAGCTCCGAAACCAGTGGACGCGACTTCCGCTTCCTGAAAAGTATGTTCATGTTCACCAGATACTTTTTCACTGTTTGGCCGGATGAACCAACCTTCCGGCCAAGCGTACGCAGCGAGGTAGCCACTTTTCCCTCGGTCTTCCTCTTCAGCATCCTTTGGAGCTTCTTGTCGCTCAGGGTAGTCGGCCGTCCGGAACCGGGCTTTCTTTCGATGCTCTGATTGTTGTCTAATAGGGCGTATCCGGCGTTCACAAAATGCCACACGATATCCGTTTTCGACGCGGCAGGGTGCCGTTCTTTGAACGCGCACACTTCTGAACGGAGTTGCTTCACTATTTTTGCCATCACGGTTAGAGTTCGACTGATAGAGCTGTCAAATTTTTTCAGCTGACTCATGGGTTACTATGGTTGATGCTGCATGGAAAGTTTCGTCAGTGCGGGTGAAGGTAAACCCATGAAAAAAAAAATTAAATGCAAACATAATGCAAATTTGCAGGGCAGTTCTATACATGTACACAGATAAAAAGAAACATTGAATTTTCTGCGTTATCTAATGCATATAAAGGGAATGCTAGATTTGGCGGAAAATAATGAGATATTTCATGTAAATTTAAGCCAGATAACGCCTGAATCTAGCCTGTTGTATGAAAGATGGCAAACATTGTTGTATGGCGCATGAAAAATTGCAAAGAATTTCGTTGTTTACGTCTCCTTTGGCTTAGACTTAAACGAGGGGAAGTTTTACGCGTCTCTTAAAATTATTTTTTTTTTCTGTGTACAAGCTGACCCGACGGACTTCGGCCCATCCAATATTTATTTATCGCATGCAATTTTTTAATAATCGATTCACACAATAAATCGGTTTTCGGTTTTTACAACGTTTTTTCAATCTGAATTTGACTGTCAATTATCATGCTGGAGTACTTGAATATTTTAAATTTTGCCTTAGAAAAGAATCACAATCGGCAGTTATCTCAAATTGTTGATAATCTGTGATCAATTGGCCATTTTAATTGGTTGTAATTAAAAAATTATGTTGGAATACTGAACTCTGAAGTTTTTTGGCAATTCCAACGCATGAAAATAGGTTGATTTCTGTATGATGTCTTGCCGGACGGACTTGTGTTGATTACGGTGCTGTAAGATATCATAAATCAACTTTCCAAAACAGCAACATTTTGTGCATTTTCATTGTGACAACTAGCTGACCCGGTACACGTTGTTCTGACTATACCTAACTTACTAATTTAAAAACAGAACTGCATAATAAAAAGGATATGAGGAATTTTGATAAATGCGTACTGCTTTATATGTAGGAATAGATCGCAGCAAGCCGTGCTTGGAAACTGACATGTTTTGTTTTTGCTGCGTCCTTTTCGCGAAAAATTAAATCAAAAATATAGTCGTTATTCTATATATTGTGAACAATGAAATCATAAAATCTCCACGTATTTTGTGTAAGATGTAGTGAATATAATCGATTCCCTCCCAAAATTTGTGATGGTCGGTAGTTTTCCCCCGTTTTTATGTTTTGTGGGGTACAATATGATTTGATGATGGAAGTGTATGCACAGTACCTATATCATTTGATGTTTGTACTGTGTCTATGCGGGGCTTGTTGTAAGTGAAAGTGACCTCGGAATGGACGTGAGTAACCAGGCATTCTGAAATGGGTCAATGGAACCCAACTCCCGGGCTAAAAATGTTTGTCGAGTCGATAGCAGCTCGTTCAACTGCAAACATTTTTCTTCCATAAAAAATCAGTGAGGTTGTGTTTAACACACGACCGGTTGACGTAGACTACTATAAACCGTTCGATTAGTTTCGTTAGTTTCGTAGCGGAACATTGCAACGCAAAAACTGTTCTAATGGGACGCCGGGTAAGCATAATTAAATGAGTAAGTATGTTAGAACATCCTATGATTCGCTTCTTAGAAAGTCTTTGGCGGTCCAGAAAAGAGACGTTTGGTTTGAATGTTGGTATGCTGCAAGGGTAACGATTGTGCTAGCTGTAGCGATTGAATTGTTATGATCGACCAGCTGGAGAGCGTGATCCTTATCGCGTAATGGAATGTTCAGGGTCTGTTTGGGAATTCCAAATTTATTTGAATAATTAATAATAAATAATCAAATTTTTGATAGTTGACAGTCACGAAAAACTTCAACTGATTGAAGCAAAAATCTCGAGAACCTATCGCGAAATTATGTAGCTATTAGCGTTCAAAATGTTTCAGTTATTTTCAAATTTTCAAAGCCTAGTCTGATCAAAATAGCGTGGGTGTGGTCCTAATAGATCGTTAGACCTGCATCAGGATAGTAAGCATGTTAGAAAGTTCTATTGTACACTCTTTCAAAGGCATTTGGTAGCCCTGAAGACGGCCGTTTGGTTTAAATGTTGATACGGCCTCGAGTTGAAGGCCCTTCTCCAGCGTCCCAACCAGTGCACAGTCGCCAAAAACTGATGAAAACTCAGGAAAAAATCTGTACCTTTTGTCGCTTTTAAGCGCGGGTTTTAAAAAAAGCCCTTTCCGCGTGGGAATTGTGGGGGGGGACGGAAAAAAATGGTTCCCACCCCCCCGGGGGTGTGGTTGTGGTATTATAGTTTTTTTTTTCCCCCTTTTGCTTTTTTTTTTTTGAATTTTTTATATATTTTTTGGTGGGGGGGGGGAAAATAAAAAAAATAGTGTTAATCTCGTGTGTGGTTTTTTTGGAAATATGGAGAAGTTTCTTTTTTTTTCCCCGGGGGGTGTTGGGAAAAATATTTGGGGTTTTTCCCCCCTTTTTACCCATATAAGGAGTGTATCGAATATAAGCTATCCACATACATTTGCGTTGTACGCATGTATTTGTGATGGTTTTTTATGCTCTGAACACTGCATGCTGTGCGTTTGACTGTCAGCTTTCTTTTGTTTACTTTTTTGCGCGGTTCAAATTCTGCGTTTTCAAAATGTCGCGTATTGAAAAGGAAGTGAAAATTAAGGTTCTGGACACATGGCTAAGTGAGAAAGGTATTACTATGCGAAAATTGGCGAAGCGGTTTGGAATTCATCATGCGAGTGTTAAAACCATTATTAATAAGTTTGGGGAACACTATTCTTTGGATGAGCTACCAGGAAGAGGCAGAAAACCCGGTTCTTCCAACCCGAAACTGGAGCAGAAAGTGGTATCTCTAATCATGAAGAACAAATCAATGTCAATACGTGATTTGGCCAAAAAAGCAGGAACGAGTGTCGGAATGATCCAGCGTATCAAGAGGCGAAGCCACCTGAAGACCTACAAGAAGCAGAAAAGCTCGAAACAAAGTGCAGAACAGAAGAAGCGAGCAGCAACAAGGGCCCGGAAATTGTATTCGCGTCTTTTGCAGCGTCCGGATGCATGCGTTTTGATGGACGATGAGACCTATGTAAAGGAGGACTCAAAAACCCTTCCAGGTCCACAATACTTTACTGTCGTCGTTGGGGAGGATGTGAGCGATGCGGACAGGTCGATTCAAGTGGAGAAATTTGGTCGAAAGGTACTGGTATGGCAAGCAATATGTTCCTGTGGTTTGAAGTCAACCATTTTTTACACTACCGGAACTATAAATGCGGAAATCTATCGATCTGAGTGTCTCCAGAAGAGATTGTTGCCTTTATATAAGAAGCATAGTACACCTCCACTGTTTTGGCCGGATTTAGCGTCGGTTCACTATGCCAAAACCACTCTCAATTGGCTTGCGGAAAAGGGTATAGATTTCGTTGAGAAAATTATCAATCCACCAAATTGCCCTCAGCTTCGACCCATCGAACGTTACTGGGCAATCGTGAAGAGGGTCTTCAAGAAGACTGGTAAGGCAGCTGTGAACATGCAGGAGTTCAAACAAATTTGGGCTCAAGCGTCCAAAAAAATGCGATGCAACACTTGTCCGGAACTTGATGATGCATTCGATCCAAAGTTCGAAAATTCGTGAAGGAATAACTAAAAATTTCATCCGGTCTTCATTATGTTCAAGTTTAACCTCGTACAATAAAGGATCAATTTTTTGTATGAATAAAATATCGGTTTTCAACATAATTTGAAAGAAAGTTTGTGGATAGCTTATTTTCGATACACTCCTTAGTTAATGATGAAATTGGTCAGAAGCAGATAATTTCCTTAAAAAGGGGGGATGTTGGGGGGGGGGGTTATTTTTTGTTGGAAGAAAGAGAGGAGAAGAGAAAAAATGTTTGGTTGGTTTTTGGGGAGGGGGGGGAAAATAAAAAAATAGAAAGAAAAAAAGTGACAACGTTTTTTTTAAAGGAGTAAATAAAGAGTGGGTCGTGTGGTGGGAATGAGAAGTAAGTTTTATTTTTTGTTTGTTTGATTTTTTTAAACTTTGGTTTTTGCTTTTTTTTTTTTTTTTTTGTGGTAGGTGTAAATATTATTAGTGGTATTTGTTTTTTTTTTTGGCTTTTGTGGCTCCGGGGGAAATATTTTTGCTACTTATTTATAAAAGTAGGGGGGGGGGGAAATCAGCTATATCTTCGTTCACAGAGCCGTGCGGTGGTCGAAAAAATCTCTATTCGATTTTCTAGGAAATTTCACATTGGACTAGTCCTTTTTTTATCTGGAGCCACTCCGAGCAAAGATATTTATAAACTATTCACGAATATAAGGGGAAGTGCGGTAAAACCAGCCATATCTTCGTTCACAGTGCTGTGCGGTAGTTGAAACAGCCTCGATTTTCCAGGAAATTTCACATGGGATTAGCACTACTTTGTTGATCTTGAGCCTCTCCTCGAAAAGATGTCTATAAATTATTCAAGAATATAAGGGGAAGTGGGGTAAAATAAGCTCTATAACTCCACAACCACAGCCTTTCTTTTTGATTTCACTTGGAGATTCCTTCGGTAGGCATGAAAAGAATAATTTAACACAATGGCCCATCCGGAAACCTCTGGGGTGATTTGGTGAAACTCATAGGAAAGGACATTTATATTTTTGTATCAAACCCCAGTGGTTCCCAGAGAGACCACTGTAACCAATGGTTCATTCCATGCCAACCGAACGTCTCTCCAAGAGCAATCACGAAGAAAGAGCCATCGCAATTGACGATCACCGAATCTGTCAAACTGATGATGGAGCACTAGTTTAGCAGCGATCGATACAGAACACGGCAACAAAATATAGTAGCGACCGGTGTGAGATTGAGTGACTAAACTAAAATGACAACTCGATGCGCGAGTATTTCAGTCGACCAGATAGTTGCGCCCGATACGTATGCTCTTAGTGATAGTCTCAAAATTCTCAGACGCATACTGTAGAATGGAATACAATTTTAAATAAGTCTCGAGTAATTCATAATTAGGGCCTGAATGCCAATTGTAAACAATGACTTTCAACGTTGATCTCTCACGAATCACAAGACTCCTATGATATCCAACTACAACAAATGGTAGAGCATACATTCCACTACAAAATGCTTCTTTCAATACGCAAGTGTGTCTTGAGGTTCGTGAGAAATCTACGTTTCAACTCATTGCTTACAATTGGCTTTTAGGCCCTAATCATCAATTACTCGAAAAATAAATATTTACACTCAAATGAAGCCTCAGATTTTTTTCTGTGTCTGTTTACTTACTTTTGAGCAGATATACTTTTGACCGATTAGATTCCTACGAAAATTTGGGTTGGTTGGAAGACTAGACAAAATAGTCAAAAGGTCGAAAGTAACATTTGTAAACAATAAATGATAGCAAAACGGGGGACTGCAAAAGGGGCCAACTTAACGTCGGAGATACATACATTTACAAAATCGACTTTCATTTCCAACTTTTTTACAAAATTCACTTTCATTGCCGATGATGACGATAATTGTCAACGAAAACCATCTTTTCCGTCTACTGCGGGATAACTTGCTTAACTTTGTTGGTTCCACATATTTGCTTCAAATTTTATGGCTTGGTTCAAAAATAGGAATTGAAACTAATATCCAAAACATCTACATTGATTTTCTTGATGATAGCCATATGTTACTTAAGACCTATTGAGAATTTGCTCTAGAAATAAGCGTACAACGCAAATTAAGGGTGTATTCGATAAAAATGGCACACAGAAAATCTTCTGTAACTTTTGAATCGTATGAGTAAAAAACCTAGAAATTTGAGTAGATCTTATCCATAGTGTATTATTTACATCTGCCAAGTTTCATAGTTATACATTCAGTAGTTCCAGTCATGTCGTCGAAACAAGAAATTGCCCGTGAGAAAATTTTGTGCACTCACTATCAAAATCCAGGGGCGTCCCACCGGTGGATTGCTAAAAGGCTTGGAATTGCAAATACAACTGTGTCTCGTGTAATAAGAACCTTCAAGGAGCGTCTGAGTGTCCAAAGGAAGGAAGGGAGTGGTCGTAAAAGTGGTCCAATGGACAGTAAAATGGCCAGGAAAGTCGTACAACAATTCAAGAACCGTCCAAACATGTCAATTCGAGATGTCGCTAAAAATTGTAAGGTGTCAGTCGGTTTTGTGCAGAAAACCATGAAGCGTGCTGGGTTACATGTTTACAAAGTGCAAAAAGCCCCAAACCGGAATGAAAAACAAAACATCACTGCGAAAACCCGCGCCCGGAAACTTTACACGAAGCTGCTCACCAAATCCGGTTGCATCGTGATGGATGACGAAACATACGTCAAGGCCGACTTCCGTCAACTTCCTGGGCAAGAATATTTCGTTGCCAAGTCGAAGTTTGATGTTCCGGAGGATGTTCGAAAGAAGAAACTATCGAAATTTGCAAAGAAGTTTCTAATCTGGCAGGCGATTTGCGGATGTGGTGAAATAAGTGCTCCCTTCATCACTTCCGGAACAATAAACGGTGCGATTTACACGGAAGAGTGCCTTAAGAAGCATCTCTTGCCATTCATTAAGAAGCACAAAGGATCAACTCTGTTTTGGCCTTATCTAGCATCCTGCCACTACGCTCGAAACGTATTGGAGTGGTACCGAGCCAACGGAGTCAATTTTGTGCCAAAGGATATGAACCCACCAAATTCACCGGAACTTCGTCCAATTGAAAAATTCTGGGCAATTATGAAAACGGAACTTCGCAAACATCCTAAAACTATAAAAACAGAGCTAGAATTGAAGAAAATTTGGGTAAAAACAACAAAAAAACTGGGAAAATCGGTTGTACAAAATTTGATGGGTGGAGTGAAAAGGAAGGTGCGGGCATTCGGGATGGGAGACGAAATTGAATAAAACAAATATTGTAAATCAAAACTCATTAGTAGTTCTTCATTCCCTGAAAATTTCAAGAAAATCCGATAATCAGTTTAATTTTGATGAGTATATATGTGTGTGCCATTTTTATCGAATACACCCTTTATTATGCGGTTAGTAGATGTGTTAATTGCTCAATGTATGTGTTTGTGTTTGTTATTTTATATCTGTCAGATTAAACTTAACGTCACAGGCTATGCACGCTATGCCTAATCAACCCAAAATTGAGTACGATTGACTCAAATTCGTCGGAAGTATGGCTACTCAAAAGTGAGTAAAGATAGTTCGTAGTGGTTAGATGACAAACAGTCAACATTGGCTTAAATCCGATCGATGTTTACAAATTGTCAACGTGTTACTCCTAACCATCTTTACTCACTTTTGAGTAGCCATACTTCCAACAAATTTGAGTCAATCGTACTCAAATTTGAGTTGTTTAGAAATAGCGTGTGCTTTCTCTTATGAAAATTAAAGCAGTTTACTCGCATTTTCTAGGGATAGTTTTCAAAAGTGTTTAAGTTTATTTTTTATTTTAGGGAGTGATAAAGTGAAGTGCTGGTTTAAATGTTTCTAGTTTTCCAATAACAACCGTTCTACTGATACGCTAGTAACAGTTCTTTTTTTTAAAGTGTTTTTAAAAACGTGAAATTCCTATGCAAGTTTCCTTGTTCTTTCGATGTTTAGTTTGATAACTAAATACAATTAGCGCATGCGATGAAATTCTCAAAATAACTGTCCTACTTTCCTTAATCAACTCTCAATATCGTTGAAGTAGCTCCGAGCGATTTATGTTTGACTTTCCATCAGTGTGAAAATTTCGCCAAATCACATTCAAAGACCATATCACGGCTCTAAGGCTGTGTACCAATTCGCGAATCAATTTTAATTTTCACTTAAACTTGACAGATGGAAAATAATCGATTAAGTCTGCTACTCGAGCTGACTTGTTTCTGACAGACAGCAACTCAATTTTGGCAAACACCTTATCGAAAGTTTGTCGATCTATTACAAAGGGATTTTAATCGATTGTTTGACTATTTACCATCTGTCAAGTTTAGGTTAAATTAAAATTACACAGCTACACATTTTCAACACCGCCTCAACGAAAACTTGCACTTTCAAAACCCCGATTCGAAGAAATGCCCAAAAATGCTAAACTTTCGTCTTCTCCAATGACTCTTGTCGGAATGCTCGCAGCAAGCCGTGCCCATATTTCTCAACTCAATCGTAACGGAATTTTCGGACATCCGAAACCGACCTCTTCTCAGGCAATAATTCCCGAACGCTTTCCACGCTCTGACGATCCGAACCGAGGAGTCCATCAAATTTCTTCCGCTCGATAAAACTCCAAGCAGGACATCCGTTGACAGCGAGCAACGAGATTCCGTCGATATCAAATTATCTTCCCCGGAAGTGGACCCGATTTTGTTTCGGTCGTCGTTTGTTCGAAAGCTCATTCGTCTTCTTTTCGGCGTGTAACAGGAGCTTCTACACACGTCGCAATATTGGGTTTTCCCAGGAAATATCGGATGGTGAAAATTCCTTCACGTGCTGGTTTTATTGTCGTTTTAAGCGTTCGTTCAGATGTTGCCCCTTCTCATTTTCGTCTTCTAAACCAAGATTGGACCCGACACGAACGCACTAAAGCAATCACAATAAATTTTCGTTTCGAAGCTATTTCAGGAAGAGCAGGGAGTGTCTCCCCGTCGTTGTCGTTGTCGTTGTCGTTATCCTTCGTTTGCCGCTTGTTGGGCAGGATCAACAGAAGGTAAACAATTTGTAGAAATTTTCTGCTGTTTGGTTGGACATGTCCCCTGCCGGAAACTACCATTGAGTGGGGACAAACTTTAAGAATGTCGGAAATCGTTTAGAATAGAATACCCCTGTTTAACGGGCCGGAATTAGGATTCGTTAAAAATGTATGGGGGCGAAGGGAACGGGAATCGTTAGAGGGATTTCCTTTTGGCTTTGATCCCATCCCGGAGTTATTTTTCGATATCGGTGTAGTCGGTGTAGTGTTTTCTTCTCCCAGCAGCCAGATAGAAGTCTCTATTAGAGTTTGGAGGCCGACCTTTCCCGTCTCAGACGACGAGTTTATCGAACGGATTTTAGGGTTGATTTCGATCGTATAACGAGAAAGCATGAAAACAACTTTGTTCGGTGTGATTGTCGGAGAGGGAATTGTCAAATTCAAACCGGTCTGATGGAACAACTTTTGATGACTTTTCATGTTGTAGGAATGTTGTTACTGTCAAGTCCATTAACTTAAAAGCTACCGATCGGTTAGCTGTTTTGCACTTTCATGAGATCCGATGAAGGCGCTGCTAATTAAATCTGCAGCGGCGGCAGAGGCCACTTCATTGCAACGGCTGATGGGTGCTTTCAATTAGATATTCAACACTTGTTCCATTCGCAATGAGGATGGATCTCTTTCATTGCTTGCAGTTAATTTGCTCTCGGTTCATTTGACTTTTATGAGATGAGTACGACAGGGAGGATGACTGTTGAAAGAGGGTTTCAATTGCGTCTAGTTGATTATTTATAGGAGGGCTGCATTACATTGCAACCGAATCAACTATTTTTAAATCCATCGTACATTAAAAAAAAACTTGCAGTAAAAAGTACCATTTTACTCGACTACCTTGAAATTCAAGTCAAATTTACTACGTTTATGGTACAACCTTCAACATTTTTGTTATATTTGACAGACCTCATGTTGATATCAACCCCACCATAGTTCGCTTCAATTGTAGGCATGGTAAAATCAAACGCATTTATAGTCAGGTGAAAATTGTTGGTGTTTGCTCTTAATTTAACCCTCAAAATGGTATTTTCTACTGCGGATTTTTTGCGTGTTGGAATTTGAGCTGTTTAGTAAATTTCATTAGTTTCGGAAAAAACGTGTTCAGCTGTACAATTTTTGATGAAATGTGCTAAAAGTCTACGATTTACTGAGATCTGTTTCCAGTTCATAAAAAAATATTAAAACAACAATCATTCTAACCGCTTATCTTGAGGGGACATCAAAATCAAGTCCAATAACTTTGAATCAGTACTGCGTCAAAAGCTTTTCTATATCTAATGCTAAGACTAGCACGTCGTTTCCGCTTTACTAATGCCCTTTCATTTTCATTCATGCTTAAAAATGTGGATCTACTGTGGACCTTGATATTGATTGATGCATTCCTGGTTCTCCTGTAGATTTGCTCTTCTACTGTGTTGTACATTTTGTATAAATTAAATTTTTACAAATTTATACACTAATTTTTTTAAAACGATGTATGGAGCGTAGACTTTTGTTACCCCTCCCTCCCTTCCCCCCAAAAAGTCTACGTGGTTTGAGCATATCCCCTTAATAACCTCGAAGATTTTCGTTGGCACTGCAGTACCAAATTTTTGAATCGTTTTACGATCAGTTTGTTCCCTGCATTCCTTAATGCATCGTTTTAGGGCATCTTCGACGGTGCTCCAACCGTAATTTGTGAACGTTTGTCGACAGCCAGGAAAGCTGGATCGGGGGGAAATTGAAAGCCGGAGGCCACAGCGACGACAAAAAAAATGCCCGCTGTTTCGAGCGGAACCCCAACCTCTCTGTCCGAGATGTCGCAAAGAAGATGCGAGTGGATGGAGCTACGAAACGAGCTGGACTGTCGACACACAAGAAAATGGTGACTCCAAATCGCGACGATAAACACGTCGGCCAAAGCACGATCGCGAAAGTTGTACACGACGATGCTGACGAAGGTCGATTGCGTGGTACAGGACGATGAAACTTACGTCAAGGCAGACTTTAAACAGCTTCCTGGACAGGAATTTTATACGGCAACCGGACGGAGAAAGGTGGCAGATATTTTCAAGCACATTAAACTGTCAAAGTTCACGAAGAAATATCTGGCAGGCCATCTGTACCTGTGGCCTGAAGAGCAACGTTTACATTGCGACCGGAACCGTCAACCAGGAAATTTATCTGAGCAAGTGCCTACAAAAACGTCTACTTCCTTTCCTGAAGCGACACAATTGTTCCGTTCTTTTTTGGCCGGATTTGGCATCTTGCCATTACGGAAAAAAGGCCATGGAGTGGTATGCTGCCAACAACGTTCAAGTGGTGCCCAAAGACAAGAACCCTCCCAACAGGCCAGAGCTCCGCCCAACCGAACAATATTGGGCCATCGTCAAGCGGAACCATGAGAAGACTGAAAAAGCTGTTGTGAGCGAGAAACAGTTCAAGGCAAACTGGCGTTCTGCGGCGAATAAAGCGGACAAGGAGACTGTTACCGCAGGTGTTGAATGAAAGACCCGGCAATTCGCATTCGGTTAAAGGGAAACTTAGCTGAATATTTTTCCTGTTTTCTGTATTAACTGAACTTGAAAAAGACAAAGAATTTGACTTATTAATAAAAACTTTGATCGACTCACACACATTACTGTTTGATCAAATTTTGATCGGAACATTCTTTATTCTTGCAGCAATTTGGAAAAACACTACACGCTACTTGATAACATCAAATGATGAGTAAAATTTCAGCTTTTACTAAACAGAAACTCAACTTCATTGAGTCTATTTAATCTACCGCGTTGTTGCCTAACGAAAATCCTCGCGCAAACCAACAAAACTTTGAATTCAGACCGGTGGACCGAACTTCTGTTATTTTTTAGTTGTTCCAGAGATTGTTCCGGTGTTTTTCGTTCTGGAAAAAGCATCAAGGCTGGCTGAGGTATATTCATGAGCCGAATAGTGGCCGTGTCAGTGCGGGTGATGCTGGTGCCGGACAGAAAGTGATGTTACACGCTTAGGATGGATTAACTAGTTGCTCTCGTTGCTAGCGAGTTTGCCCTTTCGTTTCGTTCCAAAATAACGAATGATTCTCTTAGTTTTTTTTACAGCAACTGCATTTTCTGGAAAACGCCGACTCGTTCGAAATGAGGAAGCTCCTCAATTGTGAATGTTGTGAATTTTACGACTAATTTGGTGGCAAGCTCCGATTCCGAACAGTATTTCGAGGGCTCGGAAGTGAAAAGTAATGAAGCCTACAATCGGTTTATTGATTGATTGGCCATGATTGGCATTCGCAAAAAGCTCATACAGATACATTTTAGAAAAGCTTGTTACAGCAACCGTTCGCTAACTGGGCTAAGCCAAGTTAGCGGATGCTGCTTGGTAACTGGGCTGACATTTCAAATGTAAATAAATTTCGAGGGGGCTTTCGATCTGATCTCGGTTTGCTTATTTAATGGCGCAATAAATAAATTATATAATGTTTTTATGCTTTCTACGTTATTGCGATGTTGCTTAATGTGTACCTCATCGTGCAAAATATTTGACTCAGTTTGTATCGGATTGTGACTCAATTTCGTAATATAAATAAAACAATTTTTCACTCCTCCACGAACCTTATATGCTTCTTATATGCCCCCTGCTAATTTTGACAACAAAATGTCAAATACCGATTTTTGAAGTTTATTTGCTTTTTAACTGTGCCATAGCCCAGTTAGCGAGCGTCCAGTTAAAAAGCAGCCCAGTTAAAGAGCACCCAGTTAGCGAACAGCTGCTGTACATAGAAACCTTCGGCAGGTTTTCTGAGGATCAGGATATTCAAGCTTATTGTTTGAGGGGGCGGATACAATTGACTTCGTTTTGATAAGCTTTCCGGGGATACCAATGATATCTTGAAGATAGGTTCAATTTGTATTTCTTGGACGAAAAGTATGAAAGATATTTGTTTTTTTTTCAGGAATTATTTTTAAATATTATATTATTCAATAGCATATTATACAGATTCAAGACAATCCTATGCACTAGGCACTTACATAAATTGATCAAAACTTATACAAGCTTCTAGAAACCGAACAGACTCTTTAACAATTATTTGCTGAATTACTTTGAACTTCGGAATATCTATAAACAATGGGTAGAAATATAATGAACTTGACAGAAGTTGAATAAACTTATTGGAAGTTTCAAGATAATCATGAAGTTTGCTCGCTCTCTTTTGAGAAGAGAAGTTGTGGAAATTGAGAGAAGTCCATAAAATTGCCGAAAAAATCTCAAAGTTTCTGGAAAGCAAAAATTTTGCTGATCATCAATGGAATAGAAAAAACTTTTTGGAAATTACCGGAACTTTCAAAAGCAGATTCAGCTCCCCAGAAGTTATTTGGACTTCCAATCAGTACATCTTTCATGATTAAAAGCAAAATATCACAAATATTTTAATAATTTACGGCAAATTGAAAAAAAAAATCTGGGAAGTTGGCCGATTTGCAAAACATTTAATAGGTTGGTGGAATTTCTGTGAAATAAATAGCTTTTCCAAGATGTTGTTAAACCTTCAGCCAAATACAGGAGCAAGTATTCCTCGTCGTTTGCTAACGACGCACTACCGGAAAAAAAAATCTTTTGGGCCAAACACCCCACAAAAAAAAAAAAAAAAAAAAAATCGCTGCGGTAAAAAAAATTTTTTTTTTTGGGGGTAAATTTAAAGAAGGAGGGGGGGGGGGGGGGGGTAAAAAAAAAAAAAAAAAAACGGGGGGGGGGGGGTGTAGATTTTTTTTTTTTTTGTTGTGTGTTTTTTTTTTTTTTTAGATAAAGTTTTTTTTTTTAAAAAAAACACCACGGGCCCGCTGAATTGGCACCTATTTGCATAAACTGCTGCTAGAATGCCCCAAAGGTTCTCAATTAGGTTACAATCTGGACTACAAGCTGGCCATTCAAGTACGGTAATATCCCTGTCCGCGAACCAGGCCATTGTTTGCCGTGAAACATGAATTGAAGCATTATCGTGCTGGAAAATTACCGAATCATCACAATTTTTCTCCAAATATGGGATCAATTCATCATCCAACAGCTCGCAGTAAGAGTTGGAATTCATTCGAGTTGAAATCCAGCAAATTGGCAACAGGGAATCGTACGAAAAGGCACCCCATGCCATAACGGTTCCACCACCGAAATTTCTCTTGGATTGCGTTACAGATTTATTCCTCAAATCATGCCAATACATAGCAGTCCGGACCATCCAAATTAAATTTCTTCTCATCGGAAAATATCACTTGGCGTCCTTTCATTACTCCACTGTCTGTGCTTTTGAGCAAATTTTGGCCGGTTATCTTTATGCCAAGGTGTAAGTTTGGGTTTCGATTTTGGTTTCGTTCATTTAATGGTTGGTGTCGCATTCAGAACTCGGTTTACGGTAGTTTTATGCACTGAAACGTCGACCTTGTTGAAAATTTGGTGACAGCTGAGATGGTTCTTGGTTGCTTCTCGCCGAATTTGTCCTTTTTGTCGGGCCGTCAACTGAGAGTTTCCTTTAGTACGCACCTTTATCCTATAAGTTTTGGGACTTGTCAGGTAGTTTCGAATATTTTTTTCAGACCTGTTGATCTCTTGAGCAATTGCACGATACGAAGCGTCTGTATCAATTTTTTTTTTTTTTTTGTTTTGTTTAATGTTTTAAGTGTTTTATGTTTGGTTTTGGGTGGTAAGTGCCATTTTTTCTTTGTTAAGCATTTCATGTTTATTGTTTTCAAAATTATTTTTTTGTTTGCTATAAATATTGTTTTTTAAATGCTTTTCCAATTTTTTTAATTGGGGGTTGCGGTGCAGGTATGTAATTTGTATTATGTTGGGGGGGGGAAAATCAATAACCAGAGGGGAGAGAGTGGAATTTTTAAAAAAAATTTGAAAAGGGGGAAGAACGAGTCCCTGTTTGGGGTTTGTTGTGGGGTGGGGGGGCTAACTTGGCCCCTTTCCACTTCACTCAGACGTTTGGCCCTTACCATTCCTAGGAGATGTCAAAATAATTTACAGATTTTGTATCAATCACACAGAGATCGTGGCACAGAGCAGTGCCGGTAAAAATCAATTCATCTGCACTCAAACGAGCTAAAAATAAAGACAACCTTAACGGACAGACCAACTGTCTTCGTGAATTTGAATTTTGAATTGACAGTTTTCTCTTGACCACAGCAACCGATGAGTATCGAAGTCATTGTTTGATTTGGTTCATGCGTCGATGAATGTTCATTATTGCCTGTGCTGTAGTCATTATCAATATTGAATTTCATCTAGGTGGGGATGATTTTGAGTGTCAAACGAAGAAAAAATATTTATTTCCTTTGTTTTAGAACTTTATGTGTAATTGTTTAGACTCAATTAATATAATACAAGTTGTAATTATGACAGTAGAGAGCAGTACACGCTCAAAACAGCCTCTCTTTCATTTGTGTTAACGTTCCTTTTTTTCTCACGGAAAAATTTTTTTTTTTTTGTAAAAAGGGGGAAATAACTTTTTTTGTGTGTTTCCCTTTTTTCGAGAAGGAGTGAGTTATTTGTGGGGGAGGAAGGGGAGGGTAATTGTGTGTGATTAAAATTTAAATTTAATTTTTTTTTTGATTTTTAATTTTTTTTTTTTGGGGTTGTAGGAGAGGGGGGCTGGAAACTAAAACTGAAGGGGTATTTATTAAATCGGGGGGGTTTTTGGGGGGGGGGGGGGGGGGGGGGGGAAGAAAACCCCCATTCAAAAAAAAAAAAAAAAAAATGGTGGGGGAAAAGGGGGGGGGGGGGGGGGGGGTGTGATTATTAAAAAATATGGTTGTGGTTGGGCAGTTGAGGCGCCCACTGATGTGGCGGAGGTGTGGTATCACATAACATGTCAAAACATCGAGTCAAAGTCTTGTGGCGTGAGGCGAACGTCGAAAAGGTGTTTTGACATGCTAGCAGATGCCACACCTCCGCCACATCAGTGGGCGCCTGGCCTTATGAGTAATAGAAAATCGAGTAGCCAAAGAAGCATAATGAGATCGATATGGAGTTTTCATAAGGGCCAATGCCGTAAACGTACACATGGGCTCCTCCCCCAATTTTTTTAAAAAAAAAAACCGCTCAAGTAAACTACCACTTCTATTGTAAAGGGGAACTCCTCTTCTGAACAATCATCGTGGTAATTCACTATGATTATGAGAGAAATCTGCGGACGAAGCCATTGTTTACGTTTGCGACATTGGCCCTTATGAAAACTCCATGTCGAGTTGATTTTTCCATCGTCCTGGATTTTGATTTCTGAGATTTTCAATACAAATTCATCTACACTGACTCGAAATGTTTTTTATTGCGTGTGATAGTAAGTGATAAAAACAAACACTGGCACAGAGATAACCTACGTTTGGATAATGTTTATTGTTTGCGGTAACATGGAGTAAACACATATTGCGTCTAAGAGAACGCAACACGTCGAAAGCAGTAAATATCTCAAAATAAGCTTCAGACCTTATCAACAGCAGGAAGATGTTTCAACAGAAAGCGCTTAAGATTAATCAAAAATGTCACTAACACAAGCATATGTATTCGGATTTGTTGCACTGAAACGTAAACAACTCTTTTTTTTTGAGCGGCTAAACGAATGCATCGCACTCTATGTAGGAATATTCTTCTGAATTTTGCTCCTATCTTTTTTGGTAAAGGGATTTGTGTTGTCTTGTACCCTCCCTGAGGCATTTGATTTTGTTTGATATCTTTTACACGCTGCAAATGTTTCTCGTCAGCGCCTTTAATGAAATCTACGAAAACTCGATCTTATCATCCTGATATCCCGTGGCATGGAATCTGAATAACGTTGCTTAATTAATCATTATTTGGTGGATTTGCAAATGGTTTCTTATATCCTATCTTTCTTCGCTTTCCTGCAATATGTTCTTTCAGGTTTGTGTAATGATTTTAGCAATCTTCTTCTTTTTTTGCTTCACAAATCCTTTGAAGTAAATGTATGATTTTCTTAGACTTTGTCACACATCAAATTTTTACAGATTTCAACTTGGTGAGTGCTCCCAACAGTACCCTTACTGATGGCTTAAATCGGTTAAAATCAACTCCTAAGTGTAGTTAAAAATAAAGTGTCCCCAACATCATCCTTACGCTTTATTTAAATCGGTTCAAAGCAGCCAACAAGCGGAGTTTTTAAAAACACAATGTGTTTTCCCAATGCAGTGAATCACCATCACCCTTTGTAAGTGGCTCCAACAGCATCTGTAATGTTATTTTAAATCGGTTCGAATCCGGTTTCAAGCGTTTGTCTTATTTTTGTCTTATTCTTTCCCCAATTATGTAAACTACTATCACCCTTTGAGATTGGCCCTAATAGCATCCCTTCTGTTAATTTAAATCGATTTAAAGTAGCCAATAATTTATTTTTTATTTTCATGGCATCACGTCATCATACCATAACCTGATACACAAAATTCCTCCAACGTTCTCGATTCATTGCTGCTCCCATCCAATCCCATGGGCACCTTGTACTCCCTAGATCTTGCTCCTCCTGGTTTAACCATCTTGCTCGTTGCGCCCCTCGTCGCCTTGTGCCAACCGGATTCCCATCGAACGCCATTTTTGCATGATAGCTGTCCGGCATTCTCGCAACATGTCCTGCCCAGTGTATTCGTCTAGATTTGACAACTTTACGAATTCTGTGTTCACTAGCGAGTTGCGCAAATTCATGGTTTATCCTCCGCCTCCAGACTCCGTTCTCCTGCACTCCGCCAAAGGTGCACGCAAGTTTTCTTCAAGCATTGTCCAGGACTCATGCCCGTAGAGAACAACCGGTCTTATTAGAGTTTTATGCAGGATACACTTCGTACGAGAGCTAAGTCTGTTTGACCGCAGTTGCTTCTAAAGCCCGTAGTAGGTACGACTTCCACTGATAATACGCCTCCGGATCATTGTCCGCAGTAACCAGTGAGCTGAGATAGACAAATTCGTCGGCTACCACGAACTCATCGCCGTCGATTGTTACACTGCTGCCTAGTCTGGCTCTGTCGGGCTCGGTTCCACATGCCAGCATGTACTTCGTTTTGGACGTCAACTTAACTTAAGTTCATCTTCAACTTAATTTTCACTGCTTCGCGCTTCAGTCTAGTGTACTGCTCTGCCACCGCTTCAAATGTTCTGCCGACAATGTCCACGTCATCGGCAAAGCAGAGAAATTGTCTGGATCTGTTGAGAATCGTGCCCCGCATGTTGAATGCCACTCGTTTCATAACACCTTCAAGATCAATTTTGAACAGCAGGCTAGAGATACCATCACCTTGATGAAGCTCCCTGCGGGATTTGAACGAGCCCGATAATCCACCCGATATCCTCACACAGCACTTCACACTTAATTTTTTTTTACAAAAATCTGTGAAAGTTAACCGAATTCTGAACAGCTGAACATTCGGTAATTTAACGGATTTCGGTAAAATTTAACTGAAATCTGGTAATTTTTTTACAAATAACTGGATCCGTTAAATTGGATTACCGAACGTTCAGCTGTTGAGAATTCGGTAAACTTTTACAAATTTCTGTAAAAAACTAGTCTAAGTGTGTTCCATCCATCGTAGCCTTAATTAGTCTGGTCAGCATTCCCGGAAACCCAAGCAATGCCGAATTGTCATAATTGGTTGGAGAAACTTGATTGTGACTTAATTGAGTCACACTGAAGTTACTTTGTCTATCTCTAGTTCATGTGTGCTATTAGGGAAGCCGTCCTCGTCCATAATCTTCCATAGTTCTTTTCGGTTAACTGGATCATATGCAGCATGGAATTCGATGAATAGATGATGCGGGACTCTGTATTCACGGCACTTTTGGAGCCAATTACTAGTAAATAGCCAATAGGTAGAGTTTAAAACACATGATTGTTGTAAACTACATCACACTTTGTAAGTGGTTTTAAAAGCATCTGTATTGTTGATTTAAATTGGTTCGAGGCGACCAATAGATGGACTTTAAAAAACATGCTTGTTTTTCCAATGTACTAAACCACCATCCCATTTTGTGAGTGGCCGCATAACATCCTTATTGTTGGTTTAAATCGGTTTAAATCGGCTTTCAAGCGTTAGTTATTCTTCTTCTTTCCCCCATAACATAAACCACAGTCACAATTTGTGACTGGTTCCAATAGCATCACTACTGTTGGTTTAAATCTGCTCGAAACAACTCTCAACTGTAGTTTAGAAAAAATATTTGCTTTCCCAAAGAAGTAAACTACCATCACACTTCATGATTGGCTCCAATAGCATCCGTACTGGGGTTTCAAATCAGTCCAAAGCAGCCAGCAAGCAAAGTTTAAAAAACAAGATTGTTTTCCTAATTTAGTAAACCACCATCACATTTTGTGAGTGGCCACAATAGCATCCTTACCGTTGGTTGAAATCGGTACAAATATATAAAATTATTTCTGAGCATCTCCTTAAAACCAACTTAATGGCGAATAATCTGAAAACAAAGATATACAAGAATTCAGGGAATCGTTTACCGAAACAAACCCATCCCGTTTAATGCTTGATCCACTTAGTAGTTGACCGCACAAAATGAGACCTTTCATCGCAAAAAAACGTACATAAAAGTTCGGTTAATGTTTCATTCTGCTGGGAATTTATTGAACTTCGAAGGCAGAAACAAAGCATTTCGGAAGTTTGCCACATTGAACTTTTGATACCAGGTCTCGATGGGAGATTCCGTTAGAATTTCTCGACTTTAAACGTGTCCATGAAAATTTAACAATCCTCTCAGCACGCGGTCATTAACTTCTCACTACGAAAACTAGAGGCGCTACCGTAAGTATAAAGAAGCGGTCATATTCCAATAGGAGCAGAATTAATTTAGCTTCTAATTTTCAAAAATAAATGGTGGTCGGTCGTCTTCGTCTGCTGTGACAAAATTGGTTTCGGTGGCCAAGTGGTAGCTGTTTTTGATTTCTGAGCAGAAAATCATGATTTTGAACAAAAACTCCGCACATATAGTAGCGATGTATGATTTTTTCTGTGCAATTTTGTTGGTTCCGGCGAAACACGGAGTAGCAATAATGAAATGTGCGGTCATCTCAGTTCAAGCTCAAGCTCAAACTCAAGCTGGATATAGTTAAGTTTAGAGCAGATATGACTTTAAAAACTAAATAAACGTTCTTCGGCAGCCTCTTAGTCAAGCGCAACTACTACTAGAAGCATAATCTAGACTTTCCTCATACAATCACCAACACCACAAACCTCTAACACGCTCTTAATCTCTCCTTGCAGATCCTCCTAGCCTGCACAGCTTGCGCCACGGCCTTCCCGGAGCCCCCGCGCGGTCGCATCGTCCTGCCGGCCAAGCAGCTTCAGCTGCCCGAACACGAGTACGGTGCCCCACCCAAGTCAGAGTACGGTCCACCAAAGCCCGAATATGGCCCACCTCCAGCGCCCGAATATGGACCCCCAGCCCCAGCCTACGGACCACCGTCCCACGAGTACGGTCCTCCACCAGTACAGAAGCTGATCACCAAGAACGTCTACGTTCACGTTCCACCAGAGGAGCCTACCGAAATCATCAAGAGCAACACGGTTCTGGAAACCCCCATCCCGAAGAAGCACTACAAGATCATCTTCATCAAGGCTCCGGCTCCTCCAGCACCAATTCAGCAACAGATCCCACCCCAGGCACAGGACGAACACAAGACCCTGGTCTACGTTCTGGTCAAGAAGCCAGAGGAACCCGCACCACTGGAACTGCCACAGGCTGAACCAACCGAACCCAGCAAGCCAGAGGTCTACTTCATCAAGTACAAGGCCAACGAGCACAAGGAACCCGCCAAGAACTACGGACCACCAGCCAACACCTACGGACCTCCATCCGCCCCATCCGGACCAGCTCGCTACCAGCAGTTTTAAGGCCCTCAATCCAGACCCCCTAAAATCCCCAAAAAGGCTCAATTGTTATTTGTTACATTGTTGTTTTGTTAGAATCAATTCTTTAATTTAGTTAGACGCATTATTTCGAGGTGAGATTCTCCGAATACAACCCCCTCCCCCCCTTCTTATCCGAACCAAATCTCCCCCTCGTCTCCATCAATCTGTAAATAGCTCCATCAACACTCAGAATAGAAATCCAATCCAAATAAGAAGCACAGTTTCTCGAACAAATCCCCCAGCCGACAATTCCACATCCTTCCCAAATGCGGCACAGTTCCGAGACTTGACCCAGCTTTGTTTCGCAATCTCACCTCGTTCGACAGTTAGCATTAAGGAAAAAGAAACGGAACCGTACATGTTTATGTGCTAAGTGTGTTTTAGCTTGTAGAGGTGCAGTATTGTGGAAGAGTAGCAGCTATACAATAGATGTTAAGCCAACACCTTAATTCCCAATACCCCCCCCCCCCCCCCCCCCCCCCCCGGCGCCTCGTCACACCCTTCAGCACCAATCCAACCATGCGTGCAATAATCCGTCGATTGTGTAAATATTGATCCTCTGAACCCAGCAAACTCCCAGCCACAATCCCGCAATCTCACCGAATCTTCCCCAATCCCAAACCAAACCAAGCCAAACCGATGAATTAAAACGTGACGAAAACCGAACGGATGAAGAGGGGAAAATCCCCAATAGATTTAGCTTGAAAGAGAGAAATAAAACGATTTGTCGAGAGTAAATATAGCATTCTTAATACGATTTCTTTCCCATTGCTGAAATATCACAGCCCCGGCCCCGGAGCGGTCGGACGGCGGTATTGCAAAAATGTGAGCGGTTTCTGTAATAGCAAAGGATTTTCCTTTTCTTGTTCCTCTTGGTGTTACACTCGGCGAATCGCACTCAGCGACTGTAAATGAAGATGAATGGGAAATTTCGCCGGAATCTGAGATTGTGATTTATTAAGGATTTTTCAAGCTTTCACTGCGGAATGAGGAGCGTCGGGTTTTAGTGTTTGCTCTTGAAATTGGCCTTTTCTGAGCAGGTGAAATTGATTCATTGCTTTGAGAGAGCATCGAAGATATGACCCAAGGGGGCTGATGAAAATTTTAGTTTGGAAATCAATGTCTGCAGTTTTCCAGTCAACTCGTTTTGATTCGATATTTTGTGTAGGGGAATATTTACCATAACTTCGAGCAGTTTATCCAACCAAATGACCTACAGCAGACACGCTCAATTGTTTGTTACTTTTAAGCGTGTGGGTAATAATTGCTTGTACTTTGCATACTACGTTAGTCAAAATTTTTTTAAAGCGACATCTATGGAGCAGTAGAAAACCATGCCATTATAATATTTCCTCTTTCATAAGAACGATCTCAAAATTGCATTTCAATCTGTCAATTCATTCTTTGTTTACAAGCCATTTGAAGTTAACGTGTCAGTATATTTTTTAACAATAGAAAAATCCAAATATCGTGCAGTGATTAAATTCTTTGTTTTGGAAGGTTTATCCATGTAAAAGTATAAAAGGAGTCTTCTCCTTCATTTCCAACCGTTCACCGATGGGTTTTGGAGTTTAAGCGTGGGCGTACAAGCGTTGAAGACAATCCACGCTCAGGACGTCCAGAAAGTGCATTAACACCAGAAATCATAGCGAAAATACAGGATATGGTTTTGGAAGATCATCGATCGACTGTGGATGTGATAGCTGACACCATAGGCATCTCACATGGAACAACATGGCATATTTTGGTTGAAGTTTTGGGTTTAAAAAAACGGTGTGCACAATGGGTGCCGCATTTGCTAACAATACGACAAAATAAAAACACGTTCGATTGCGACTTTCTAAGCAACGTTTGGAGCAACTTCGAAAGGATAAAACGGATTTTCTGCGTCAATTCATCACTATGGATGAGACTTGGGTATACCACCATGATCCTGAATCAAAACAAGAGACTAAGGAGTGGTGTGAACCATAGGCGTAGCCAGGATTTCAAATAGGGGGGGGGGGGGGGCGAGTTTTTTTTTTAGAGAGAGAGAGAGAGAGAGAGAGAGAGAGAGAATTACATCGTCTCCAACCAGTGGTTGCATATACTGAACAATTAACATTAACGGACACTTAACGGACAATACAACGCCCGGTGGACCAGTAGAGTAGGGTCATTTTCATGTTCCGACAGATGGAGCGGGAATGGAGCCCCATTTATGTGACATTACGCCTGAATGACGGGTGGATTATCTTCTCTACTCTCACCCAAAGTATTTGACAATACCCGTCCGATTCTTGCAACAAGATTAAACAATTCTAGGCTTGTTCTGGAATAAAAAAAAACGATTTTAAAAACTTTCGATTTTTCCCATGTTTTTAAATCAAACCACATTGAATGCCAAACATTTAACGGGTCATGTTGGATTTTTGTATAGAATAACCACCGAATTTGTTTGCAGTTTGTACTGAAAATGTACTTTTCATCCGCGACCCTCTCACCCAAAGCAACACAGAAGAAACACCGTTTTTTACTCGCCATGCTCACACCGTTTCAATAGATTATATTTTTTTAATGGTTGTTCAAATAATAAGTGATTAGCTTTAAACAAACATATATTTTGAGTTTTGGTGGTTTATAGCTTATGGTTTGTGTCCCCTTTGCTCACCTTTAGTATAATTATTTTATCTGATATTTTCTAAACAGGAACATCAAACATAACCTTTTAAAACGACGTAAGTAACAAATGTAAGCAAGCTGTGTTTTTTGTGCTGAATTGTTGCTACTTGCATTCTCAACACACGAGTAGTTAGTAAATAATTTAAGAAATTTTATTCATCAATGACGAAAAGAAATTCATATGCGTTCCAACAGCTATTCCTCAATATTTTAAAAATAATTTATATACACATCTGCATCTGCGTTTTGAAATTTGAACCGATTTATCTGATATGATCCAACTGAAACACGTTCTGCCGAAACACGGTATATGTAGCAATCATGTGTATCTGAGTAGTATGAAACCAAAACGGTGTATCATTGAATTACATTAAAATTGTTGTTCAAATTCGAGAAATACAACCATTTTGCATATTTTTCTATTCGTGGTTATTTCAGCTGCATGAAAAAACATTCGTTTTGTTTTGTTTGCTTGTTTTTTTTTAATTACATGCTGGTAAATATTATACTTACTTTTGAAAAACTTTCGAATGTCCATTTATAGTACTTCTGGATAAAATGAATCAAATAACTGCTTTAGACTGCTTATAATTAAAAAAAAAAACAACCGTATGTATTTTACCCGATGATTCGTTTTGTTATGAAGGTTCTTCTGTTTATAAACACGCGCAGAACCATCGCTTATTCTTCCGGTCTTCCTCTAAACTCTCCACCGATTGCTTGTTGATCTACCCAACTTGGAAGACATCTGCATGGAGTTATCTCAAATTATAATAATCCGTCCAATCTATCACAAAACGTTGCGATTGGTTGAGCGGACTGGAGATAATGAAATCCATTTGTATAAGGCCAAGTCTCTCCCGGTTGGTATTAAACCGATGAGCATGGATATCAATAGAAACATAAAGTTACCAGAAGGCACAAAATGCATCTACGGACTCTTATTTTTACGAAATCCCTCAATTTCAATTTTTAATGGATTAGCATAGATTGTTCATTAGACACTTCAACTTGATTGATACAGTTATTAGTTACAGCAGTGCAATAGATTGTAGAATACAGTAGTAAAAATTGTAAGTTACGAAAAAAGAGTTTGATTCGAGCATCGGCTGTGAAAGGTTGTGTCGATGCTTTATTACGCACTATTTTCCTATCGAGCATGGCGCGTTTCGTGTTGTTTCGGTTATCTATAATTCGGTGTAACGAGTGATCGAGTGAGCACAGTAAGAGAACAACAAAGCGTCTCTCAAGCGTTCATAAAATTATCCTTGTTTTCCTAACGGAAAACCACCATCACACTTTGTGAGTGGCTCCAATAGCATCCTTATTATTGGTTTAACTCAGATCAAATCGGATTTCCAACATTATAAAAAATCACCTTGTTTTTCCGATGAAAAAACACCATTACAATTTGTGTGTGGCCCCAATAGCATCCTTACTGTTGTAATCGGTTCGAATCAGAAATCGGTACTAGTATTTAAATATTTTACTAAACGAAGCGTGAATTCAGCTTATTGTTTACCAAAACGAACCCTGCTGCCACCCAATCTTGTCATCCAAAATCCCAGTGATTTCTCGTGGAAGTGCGGTGGTGGTCTTGGCTTCCAATAAAACGTCCAAATAAACGTTAACGCATTCCTACCCTTTCCTTATTTGACCTGCATTCGGGCGAGGCCAGCGCCGGTATTGCCTTAGTTTGGGATCACCAGTTTTACACATTGAGCATGTTTGCATCATCTGTTGATCTTCTGAGTAATAACAGCTGAGCTGGCAGTAACGGAATAACAACTTCGGGCGGTCAATCATGCTCATTATCCTGCTCATGCTAATAAAAACGGATAAATTATTTGAATAGGATAAGACAACTGAAACTTCTCGCCCTGACTAGCTTGTTGTTCTGCTTCTCACACGCTGAATCAAACTGTAAGATATGATCAACATATATTCTCAATAATACGAAACTACAGTACCCTAAAACGGGGAAAGCGGGGTAACGGGGCGGTTTGACCCATGCCATGAATAGTTCAAATAAATATTTTTCGTTGATACTTTTTCTAACTATCAACTGTGTTTCTTAATCTAGTATTATTTGGCTTCTGAAAGCTGTAGCATAGGTTTGAATATTCAGTTTTTTGATTAACCAAGAACTGAACATTTTATTGAGCATAGCTTCTTCAACTTTCAGCTAGCGGGGAAAAAAAATCAATCAATGCTTATCTAATAGCTAACATTACAGATTAAGAGATATTTCCCTAGTAGCACATTTGTTTCAACCCAGTAAAGGTGACTGCTCTGTGACTCAATTAAGTCACAATAGAGCTGCTGAAACCAGTTTTGACTGTTGTGTGCTGCTTGGGGTTTTTAGATACTTTAGGCTACATAGGTTGGGTTCTAGGTTAAAGGAAAAATATTGTAATAAAATTGTTACTCGTTACTATTTAAAAACTATTATATAATTACAACTTTTTTCTCATGGATGTCAATTTTTTACGTTTTTTTTGCTACAACTTGTTACAAAATCGAGGCAACTTCCTGTAATTTGGCTTTTTTATTTAGGCAAAGGAGCAATCTGACAAACATCCCAAGCAACACAAAATCGTCATATTTGGTTACAGTGACTTGATTGTGACTTAATTGAGTAGTATTGGAGTAACATCAACTGTATTGCAACAAGTTACCTTGCAACCTTCTAGAGATAAAAAATAAATAATAATATATTGAAACAAATAATAAAATTCTAAAAATAAAATCAAAACTGCCCCCCCCCCCCTGGCTACGCCTATGGTGTGAACCAGGCACACCAGTTCGTGTCTAGAAATCGGCCATGAAGGTGTTAGCTTCAGTTTTTTGAGAGGCAAAAGGAATTTTATTGATAGATTATCTCCAAATTGGTAAGATAATCTACACTGATTACTATTGTGACCTTTTGGACCAGTTGGATGAAAAAAAAATTCATTTCCACTTTCAAAGCTTGTTGACTAACCTAGAACTAGCAAACAGTGTAATGTTTGTGCCGGTAGAGTTTCAACTTAAACACAACCCAGATAGGATTCGTTCACCTTCATAACTTGAAAATCGATCAACTGCCATTTGCTCAGTTTTTAGATGATGTCTTCTTTTTCAAATTTTAATATATTGTTTATCTTTTCAACCAGTTCAGCGTTTGACGCAACCGCACCCAATGACGTCTAACGAAATGGGCACAGAAGCCGAACAGGCGCAGGTTCTGCTCAACACTGTCGTGAGCGATAAACTGCCTCTGAAGGTACAGGAACGGGTGGATAAGACCAAAATTCTAGCCCAGCTCGATCATTCGATGCAACAGGCATTTAAGTTACCTCGAATCTACACGGCCAGAAATTGAACTCAATTTGAGAGGCCACTTTACTCAGTCGCATGGGAATTGCGACTCAGTTTCGTTAAAAGTGGAGTCACCCGTAGACTGAGTAATGGCTGGCCCACAATAGATACGTTTGCGTTCCGTTGACGTAAATTTGACAGAAAACCTATGGGAAAACTGTCAAGTTCACGCAAACGCATCCGCAACGTCTCAATTCTGGGCCAGCCATAACTCCACTTTTTACGAAACTGAGTCGCAGTTTCTATGCGACTGAGTAAGGTGGCCTCTCAAATTGATTTCAACTTCTGGTCGTGTACGGAATTTCCAACAAGAGAAAAAAGTACCTAATTCCTAAACATCAGTTCCAATTATTGCTTATCATTCCGAATCGAGCGCTGAGTCAAGAAGTACCGTGTCTCATCAAGACACACGTTTACTAGCGATTTTTTCCCTTGTGTGGGTTTTCTGTTGGTTAAACACATTGTCATACTATGACACTATTTAGCTATGACAGTCATAGTTCTAAGTGTCCGAGGAAGAAGCTCAATGAGGTCTATACAGGTGGAAAAGAAGTGGTTAGGTTGTATTAGTGTAGTGCCATTGCGTGCGTGAGATGATGCATAGCCTTTTTTTTTTGTAAGCATGCGTGACGTAGATCTCCAAACACAACAACTCACAACAGGTGCAAATCACCAGGTGCAATGTTTATTTTCAATAATTGGTATAGTTTTTTAAAGGTTTCGGCTGAAAAATGCCTTCTTGTGCACTAAAAAGATGTTGAACTTCTTCTTCCGGAACTTATCCAAAAAAGCCTGGCGGGACTTGCCGACGAAAAACTCCAGGCCAGGGATCTGCTTGGCGTCCGCTTTAAAGTAGGCCGTAAAGACATGTCAAAGTAATAGCTATTCAATAGACTGGTAAACCAGCGTCTGATCATTACTCATACCCTTCTGTTGCTATGCTTTCGTGCATTAGAAAATTGTTGGTGAAAATGATCTTTCGAAGGCTCGATCACTGGGTCGAATCGAATAACTTGCTATCAAATACATAGTTTGGGTTCTGCAAGAGCAATGGAACAAACAATTGTCTAGCGCTGCTTTCCTCAGATATTCAACTGGACTTTGCGCGCTAGGAGCAACTGGCTTCAGTATTCCTGGACGTTAAGGGAGCTTTTGATTTAGTTTCCATTAAAATCCTGTCCCGAATTTTAAATAAGGCTTTCTTCATTTAGAATTGGAACAAACTTTTGCTCACATTGTGGCGCTCCTGGTAGACGGATTTGGAAGTTCTTGGCGCCCACGTGAAGCCCACGTCGGGAATTGTGTCAGCTTCACGTATGTATTTTTGACATTCCGCAAATCGACTGTACTTTGTAAACAATCAACATGGAAGCCGAAAGAAGGGAAAAATTTTTGCACGTTTATTTGGAAAATCCATTGTGGCCTGCATCTAGGCTAGCTAAACAGCTGAAATTGCCCAGAAATACCGTATGGCGCGTTATCAAACGGTATAAGGAAACATTGACGACGATTCGGAAGCCTCAAGCCAATCGTCGGAGTGGAACTGTCGACCGGAAACTGCGTGGTAAGATTTTGAAGACGATTAAGAGGAATCCCAATCTGTCGGACCGTGAACTGGCCAGAAAATTCGGTGCTGCCCATAGTACCGTGAGGAGAACTCGACTCCGGGAAGGAATCAAGTCGTATCGAGCTAGCAAACAGCCAAATCGGACCATAAAACAGAATAGTGTGGCCAAAATCCGTGCTCGGAAGCTATACGACCAGGTGCTGACCAAGTTCGACGGGTATCTTCTGATGGACGATGAAACCTATGTCAAGGCTGACTTCGGGCAAATCCCAGGTCAAAAATTTTACTTGGCAACGGCTCGGGGGGATGTTCCAGCCAAATTTAAATTTGTTTTTGCCGACAAATTTGCACGAAAATTCATGATTTGGCAGGGCATTTGCAGCTGTGGCAAAAAAAACGAAAGTTTTCGTTACAAATAAGACAATGCCGTCGGAACTATACCAAAAAGAGTGTCTCCAAAAACGAATTTTGCCGTTCATTCGATCCCACGACCATCCCGTAATGTTTTGGCCAGATTTGGCAAGCTGTCATTACAGCAAAGTCGTTCAAGAATGGTATGCAGAAAAAGGGGTCCAGGTTGTTCCGAAAAACCTTAACCCACCCAACTGCCCCCAGTTCCGCCCTATTGAGAAATACTGGGCAATCATGAAGAGGAGACTCAAGGCAAAGGGAAAGGTTGTCAAAGACATCAATCAGATGTAGACCTGGTGGAATAAGATAGCTAAAACGATGGACGAAGAAGGTGTGCGCCGCCTGATGAGCCGTGTTACAGGAAAAATTCGAGAATTCCTTCGAAACCGTGACGAATAATTTTATCCGTATTTTTTCTTAAAAGTATGAAGAAAACGCTACATTTGTATTAAAAGATGATCTTGAATTCAATAATAAATAACTGAAATACAGGCAATTGTTTTTGTTCCAATTCTATCTGAAGCAAGCTTTATTTTTTTGGACAATTTGTTGTCGAAAAAGAGGTTCTTTTCACTTGGAGAACTGACAACTTCCAGAATTAGTTACATGGGCCTACTCAAGTCTCATGCCTAAGTCCCCTTCTATATAACATTAACGTCAAAGACATTGACAATTGTTTGGCAGAACAATTCACGCTTAGACAACTTGCTGACGACACTGTGGATTCTTTAAGAGGCTCACATGCCGTCAACTTGCTAGAGCCATTGCAAAATTCCATAGATAACCTATCATCATGGGCTAGCAATCTTGGATCGAATGCTCACCGCAGAAAATTGACCTGGTAGTATTTACTCGAAAGCGGTATCCAGCCCAACTGCAGCTTAATATTTTGGGCAGAAACATTACCCAATCGTTAACTTTCAAAAACCTTGGAGTCTGGTTTGATTCCACGTGCATTTAGAATGCCCATATTACGTATTTGAAGCAAAAATGCCAAAATGAGAATTCTCCGTTCAATTTGTGGCACATGGTGGGGTGGTCATCCGGGTGACCTCATAACTCCTTTATAAGACATCTATTCTCTCTGTTCTGGAGTATGGCTTTTTTTGCTTCCCCTCGGCAAGAAAAATTCAACTTATAAATTGAAACGAATTCAATATCTCTGTCTGCGTATTGCTATTGGCTTTATGTACGCATAACATAAGGTTAAAAGTAAAAATTCTCTTAAATCGGTTCTGGGAGCTCTTCCTCAGATTATAAATAAATTATTTTTTATAGAAAATGTTGAAGAAATGTTAGAGCTGAACACGCAATCTCGGTTTATGAGAATTTACCCCCACTACATATCGTTGGATTTGTGCCTTCTCTGCTATTCTCCGGACCGTACTCACTTCACCTATAGCAGTTCCCCAATCCATCATGATCTTTCCATGAAACAAGCATCTCATGGAATTCCGGAACAATTTCTTTCTCCTACAATTCCGCGTATTTTTACTGAAAAGAACCAATACGTCTATTCCGAAAAAAGGCTTTTCTCTGATGGGTATCGCCTCAATGAATCCACTGGCTTCGGTGTCTTCAATGAAAACTCTAGCGCCTTCCACAAACTTCAGGAACCTTGTTCTGTTTATGTTGCTGATCTGGCAGCAATCAACTTCGCATTGAGGATGATTTCCGACATGCCCGCAGACCATTACTTCATCTTCTCGGACAGCTTCAGTTCGATTGAGGCTCTTCGGTCGATGAAACCTAGTAAACACTTATCTTATTTCCTTTCAAAACTAAGGGAACAGATGATTGTGCTGGTCGAAAGGTCATATTTGATCACCTTTGTATGGGTCCCTTCACATTGCTCAATCCCAGGCAATGAGAAAGCGGACTCGCTCGCAAAGGTGGGCGCCCAGGAAGGCGATTTGTATGATAGACAAATTTCACACGATGAATTTTACCATTTAGTACGTCAGAGTACCCTTTTGAGTTGACAAACCGATTGGGACACCGGAAATCTAGGACGGCTGTTACATTCCATCATTCCTATTGTTTCATCGAGGGCGTGGTTTAAGGACCTGCACGTTAGCCGTGATTTCATACGCGTGATGAGTAGACTTATGTCCAACCACTACCAGTTAGATGCACACCTCCATCGAATTAACCTCGTGGATAGCCATCTTTGCCGGTGTTTAAACGGTTATGATAACATCGATCACGCAGTCTGGCAATGCACGGATAATGACGCCGCCAGAACACGACTTTTGAATACCCTAGAGGCCCAAGAAAGACAACCCTATGTTACTATGAGAGATGTGTTGGGATCTCGCGATCTGTGTTATATGCAATCGATTGATGTGTTTCTCCAAATGTCTTGTGTTCTTTTTATATTAGTTTGTGTTTTTTTTTGTTCTGACATCTGAGGAATCTCATCGTCGCCCAATGGTAACCACAACCGGCCGAACACCAAAAGGGAGCCCTGACCATACCGCACAATATTAAAGTGCTGGCGACAACTATCTGATGAGACCACAGCATCCCATTTCCATGTTCCTCTGTCTAACCTGTCCCCAAAAAATGTCACCCCTTTTAACCTCGGGTAAACCGCGAGTAAACGGCCCAAGTCATACTAAAGCTAGTATTAAGTCATTCATTATATCAAAAAACAATGAATTGTCGGCTCCGTGAAGCTTACGCAATTGAGCCTGCCAAACAAATGAACTAGATAAAAAAAAATAGGCGTCCTTCAGCATTTCAAAAGAACCTCATTGCATTATCACTCGTGGAAACGTACCCAATTTTACAACCTAGCAATGACAACGTACCTCAAGCGTTATGGTTTCACCAACACGCACAAGGCCATAGACATATACTGGCAGATTACATCATCATCTTGAGTATCTGATTCGTAAATCCACAGATAGAAAGATTATCCGTTGCAAACCCACGGATGAACAGGCAACAAAATCTGAACCTTCTGACTTGGTAGAAAGTGAGGATTCGGCTGAGACCGTTGAAGAAATGGTACGTTTTTAGAGACCTTATTTTGTTTATTATAGATACAGGGTGCGGCAGAAAATAATGCGAAAATGTTCAAACTTGAGTATTGGGGTAATTCGTGTAGCTAGTGACTAATTTCTGTCGAAAGTGTATTTGTTTATGTTTACTTTCAAGTGCTGCATCCAAACCTTCTATTTGTTTTATTGCAAATTCGTCAAAATGTTCGCGAAAGAAGTGATCACCAGTTTGTTGCTCGCCCAGAAGAAGCCGAAAGAGATTGCCAAGGTGGTAGGGTGCCATTTGGCAACAGTTTGCCGCATAAAAAAGTTCCTGCAGGATGGTCCTAAGCAGCGGAAGCCGGGAAGCGGACGTCCGCGCTTTGCACGCACGCCGAACGTGATCAAATCGGTCCGTGCAAAAATTGCTCGAAACCCGGTGTGTTCCATAAGAAAACTTTCAAAGGAAGCCAATATTTCGGAGAAATCCATGCGAAGAATCACCAAAGAAGACCTGCATGCATCTTCCAGAGCCAGAGTGAAACGCCACTTGATTACGGACCGGGTCAAGGGACTACGAGTGACTCGTTCCAAGAGATTGCTTTTCTTGTTGAAGAAGGAAAAAATGATAATCCTGTTCGCCGACGAAAAGCTTTTCAGCGTCGATGCTGTGACCAACAGCCGCACGAACCGGTTCACTTCACCGCAACAAATGGAGAACGTTCCGGAAAAAGTGAAATTCAAATTTCAAACCAAACATCCGGCTGGTGTCATGATGTTTGGCTTGGTGGCATTCAACGGTTTGAAAATGCCGCCTGTTTTCATTGATGCTGGAGTTAAAATCAATACCGAAGTGTATATCGGTATTTTAAAGGACCAAGGTGAAGGCCAACTTCTCCGAGGACCAAAACGTTGTCCTACAGCAGGGTGGAGCGCTGTGTCACACGTCCAATCGAACCCAACAATGGTTGAACGATAACATGAAGTTTTGGCCGAAGGATTTGTGGCCCCCTAGCAGTCCAGATCTTAATCCGTTGGATTATTCGATTTGGGCATATGTTGAAGCACGAGCCGGCAAAACATCACACCCTAGTGTGAAAACGCTGAAGTCAACCATAACACGCACATGGCAGTCAATGTCGGAGGACTACGTCAGAAAGGCATGCTCAGGCTTCCGGCGTCGGCTCGAGGATGTTATTAATAAAAATGGAGGACACATTGAATAAATTTGTTTAAAAGGACTTTATAAAGATAACTGCACTCGAAAATGTTGATATTATTGCTTGAATTATTTGAAAATTGGATTTGAAAGAAATAGAACAAATTTTCGCATTATTTTCTGCCGTACCCTGTACATGGCCGACGCATCTAACTTATATTCGTGCTCCGTTCGCTCAAACGCATTTTTTTTTTCACAGATTAAACAATAACAAAAAGAACTAAACCATTTTAAAACCATCTTTTTCAAGTTGGACTGACTTATCATTCAATCGGAATTAACGCCAGCAAAAGCGATCAAATCCTTTGATATATTTTTTTTTTCAATTGTGAAGATGTCATTCTTATTGAGTCTTTAAGTTTTATGTTTTATGAAGACCGAGAGAACCGAAGTATTCAAAAATTGAGTGGTTCCCCTTTTTCTGGAGATTGTATAGCATTTCCGGTAGAACTTCAAATGGTTAGTTGAATGTCTGGAGAGAGGAAGGTCCTTACAGGTTCCTATCTGGTGCCTCCACAAGTCGTGTGTTCACAAATGACTACCAGCTGAAATATGGCAATGATCATATTGTCGGTTTGACGGTAGTGGGGTGAGGACGTGCGACAGAAGATCGAGTATGTACCTGGAAATCACATTATATATTTTTCATTATCATTTCATTAGTAGTTTCAGCACGTTTTGCAGTCCGGTAACATTTATCTTGGGAGCTTGGAGCAGAATAACAAGCGTTGGAAGCTGTATTTATTTGTCAGCCTTTCTGCAGAACGTTTGCATTGAAGTAGCGCTTCTGAAGTTCAACTGCTGTTTCCGTGATGGAGTGGCATGCGCTTGTAGGCGGTGCGGGATTGTATTTGAGTATGATTGTTTAGTGGCATTGTGTTAGATATTCCAATTGGTTCAGAACCCATCAAGCTGGACTCTTTCATCATACAAATGCTTTCTTTTATAGGTTGCATTTAGGTATAAATAGGACTTTTGAAATCGTATCTTGTAGAATGATCTGTTCCTTTTCATAAACATGTCGTATATTTCTATTGGAATTTTAGCTTTGATGATTGGAGTGATCTGCTTTGTTTTCAGTTTTTTCAGGGACTGTTGAAATGTTGATACGTACCTAATTTATGATTTCAGTGATCAACCAGTGGATGTCGGATATATTTTGTACTGTCATATGTTGTGTTCTCTGACTATTATTGTTGATACAAATACTCATCTCACTGCAACGGCTGAAGTCTTTCGATGAGAGGTTGATCAGCTAAGTGAGCTAAGTCACCTATTTCAAGTTTAGCTAAGTTCAACTATTTAGCTGTCGTTCTCACATTATTATTATTAAATAGTTATTTAGGTAATTCATTCATAATAAAATTAAAATCAGTGTAGAGCCTATGAGATCCACTTCAAATGACTAAAACGGTAAGGAAGTGGAAGAGCACCTCAAAATTTTAAATATAATATTCTTTATATGACATATAATTTCAGATTGTCTTTGGGATTCCCAGGTTTTGTGAAATAATTTATCCGAGGCTATGCTACATTGTATAAGCTTTAAGTTTAATAATGGAAACGCAAGTCTTTCTACAATTACAACAGGATAATAATCTACATACATGTGTAACAGTTATTATGGTTTCACATTATAATATCCTTTCACTATATTTTACATACTATTCTATATGAAAGTGCATAATGATTTTACATTTTCATCATTATCATACCTGTTTTTTCATTACTCGGATTTTCACCATTTATTTAAATATTATTGTATTATTCTTAGCTCGGAGCGTATGGTACGGTATGTCCACGCATCCGTCCTCCCCTGTAGATTCACAAAATGCGTTGTGGTTCAAATCTATTCATTAAAATCCAACTCATTTTATAGAATCATCTTTTGCGGTTAATGCAACGCAGTAGGCCTGGCCGCTTTGACGCTTGTATCATTTCTTTGATGTGCTGCAAGGGAACGTCCATTAATTACGTCACGCAAAAATTGACTTTTTGTAAACCCCCCCCCCCCCCCCCCCGTTTTTTGTATGGACTTTCAAATTTTTTTGTATGGATCGTCACGTTTTCTCGAACCCCCCCTACTGCGTGACATAATTAATGGACCTTCCCCAAGCATCAATATTGACCAAAAAAATAATTTGGCGTCATCCAACCCAATTATTTCCAGGATGCGTTCTCGTACTGGCTGCGTTCGTATTAGATTAGATTAGATTAGATTAAAGGGTGTCCACGATGAAATTGCCACACACAAAATTGATTCGCAAAATTCGAGTTTTCATGCGATTGCCATCAAATTTTCAGGGATTGAGAAATAACTATTAAACTTCATTTTACCATTTTACTCGTATTTTATTTACAGTCCATACGCAAATGCCCGCACCTTGGCCTTAACCCCGGCCATAAGATTCTGCACAACCTGTGAATCAACCGTTTTTTGCATGTAAACCCATACTTTCTTCAGTTCCTCGACTGTCTTCACTACCTTAGGTCGTTTAAGAAGGTGCTGCTTCATAATCGCCCAGCACTTCTCGATGGGGCGGAGCCCCGGAGTGTTGGTAGGGTTGAACATTTTCGGCACGAAATTGACCTTATTGTCCGCATACCACTTCAGCACGTCCTTGGAGTAGTGGCATGAGGCCAAATCCGGCCAGAAGATTGTTGGGACGTTGTGGGCCTTCAGGAGAGGAAGCAGCCGCTTCTGGAGGTACTCTTTTATGTACACCTGTCCGTTCATCGTGTCCTGGGTCACGAAAGGTGCACTCCGCTTCCCGCACGTGCAGATGGCTTGCCAAACCAGGAATTTCTTCGCAAATTTGGACATCTTCTGAGTGCGGACATGCTCCGGAACGCTGAACTTATCCTTGGCCGTGAAAAACAGTCGTTGGCCTTCACATATGTATCGTCGTCCATGATGCAGCGTTCAACTTTCGTCAGCATGTTGAGGTACAAGTTCCTGGCACGGGTTTTGGCGGACTTGTTCTGCTTCTCGTTGCGATTAGGGGCCTTTTGTACCTTGAACGTCCGAAGCTCAGCCTTAGTTTTGGCCTTCTGGACAAAACTTCGGCTTAGGTGCAGCTTCTTAGCCACATCCCGAACGGAGGCGTTCGGATTTCGGTTGAAGGCCCCAACTACGCGGTTGTGATTTTTGGTGTTGTACGGAATACTTTTTCCTTCACTTCTGGGCTTCCGATCGGTGGTCAACCGTTCCTCGAACCGCTTAATCACTCGCGACACCGTGGAATTCGCGATTCCCAACGTTTTAGCGATGGAACGATGCGAGAGATCCTTGTTCTCGTGATGAATGCGCAAGATTTTATCACGCACGAGCTGTTCTTTCGACTCCATTTCCGCGAGTTTTGATCACAGGACTTTAAAACTTGCAGAATGTAAATAATGCACTATGAACTAAATCCACCCAAATTTTCATTAAATTCTACCCAACGGTTAAAAAGTTAGAGCAATTTCATAGTGTGGCAATTTCATCGTGGACACCCTTTAGGTTATGAAGATCGAGAGAACCGAACTCATTAGGTTTAATTCTAATTTGAAAATCCAAAGGTAACATTGATGAAGTTTGTCAGAAGCAGATAATTTCTCATCTCCATGCGAAGCGCTAGGAGTGGACGGTAATTTATTGCTAGAACGAAATAGACATGAAGGGAAAGTGTATTGATAGTTCCCTATAGGGCAACGGCAGGCTTTGAAATTGAAAGATACAAGTTTGAAAACGAGCGGAGGGCATTATTGAACGGTAGTAACCGATCCGGCACATAACCTTTTACGATACTACCCCATGCAGGATAGGCAAGCATCGCTAGAACTAGAAAAAAGCAATAGGTAGTATAAGAGCCCGATCGGTTGCATAACTTTTTACCAGTCAAGGGGATTTCCTCCCCTTGCCTTACCATTTCTTCGAAATGTTGCATGTCGGTTCGTCAGTCAGTTGGAGATTCAACGGCAGCTTCAACGCATAATGAGCCGTTCGACCGCCTTCCAACAATGTGGCTGCAATCCCTTAAGAGGCAACCTCCAGCGCAATATCTGATCATGAGCGAACCGAAGCCAATAGCAATGAAATAAGGTGCGTTTTGCCAGTTCCGCCAGGTGCATCGATGAAGAAAATGCCTCCATTTCGGCCGTCAATCGCTTTCATCAAAGTATCGTAAACGTCCTCTTGCTGAGGAGTCAACAACGGTACGTTTGTTCGAACCACCTGTCTCAAAGCGTCTTGATTGTATTCTCGTTCATGCTCCAACTCTCGATTGAATACATTGTGTATTGCACGATTTGGAGTTGGCATGCCTAATTTGGACAACTGATGCACATGAGCAAACACAAGTATTCGATCAGAATCAGCGCCTCGTTGCGAATCTCATTGTTAATTTCCGACTCGTAATTTAAAGTGGTTGTGCGAGCTCGATGTAAAATATCATCAACTCAATCGATGTAAAATATCATATCATCTCATAGTTCAATGGTTAAAGCAATGATGAAACTTGGTTTCGACAAATGTATTGTCGATTGGATTAACGAGATGTTATCAAATAGACAAATATCAGCAAACCTCGGAAGCTCATCCATCAGTATTAGAGCTGTAAAAGGGTGTCCACAAGGAGGCGTATTATCACCTTTATTGTGGTCTATAATAGTTGATGATCTCCTTAAAAATCTGAAAACCCTAGGGTTTGAAGTAGTTGGCTTCGCAGATGATATAGTCTTAATAGTACGCGGTAAATACGACTATATCATTGCAAACAGAATGCAAAGTGCTTTAAATTATGTCTCTTCGTGGTGTGATAAGGAAGGCTTGAACATAAACCCTTCCAAAACTACTATTGTGCCATTTACAAAGAAGAGAAAATACTGTATTGAGAACTTAAGGTTGAAAGGCACACATTTGGTACTTTCAAATACAGTCAAATACCTTGGAGTATTTCTTGACAGCAAACTAAATTGGAACTTTCATTTAGAGCAGACAATCAACAGATCGACAAATGCTCTATGGATAGCCAAAAGAACATTTGGTAAGCAATGGGGACTAAGGCCAAAAATGATCCATTGGATTTATTCGGCAATTGTGAGACCCAAGATTACCTATGCTTCATTGGTCTTGTGGCCAAAAACAAAAGAAACTGTTGCACAAAGAAGGTTAGAAAAACTTGAAAGACTAGCAACTTGTTCAATTAGCGGTTCAATGAGAAGTACACCAACGAAGGCACTGGATGCACTACTTTTTATGTTTCCATTGCATCAATTCATACAGTTAGAAGCTGAAAAGAGCGCTCTAAGGATCAGAAGGTTTGTGAACCTTTTAGAAGGTGATCTAATAGGACATCTTAGCATTCTAAAAATTGTAAAATTTAATCCTTTAGTTATGAGCAACGAAGATTGGATGGAAAAAAAAATACAACTTTGATTGTTCATATCAAGTTATTGATCCTGGGCGTGATTCGTGGGCAAGAGGTGGCCCAAACCTCCGCCAAGGATCGATTGTTTTCTATACAGACGGTTCGAAAATGAACAATCAAGTGGGAGCTGGGGTAACTGGCCCAGGGATTAACCTTTCAATCCCAATGGGAAAGTGGCCAACTGTATTCCAAGCTGAAATTCTAGCAATTCTGGAATGTTCTGCTATATGCTTACGCAGAAACTATAGATATTCAAATGTATGCATTTTTTCGGATAGTCAAGCAGCTCTGAATGCTTTAAAGTCAGCAATATGCACGTCCAAACATCAGTGCTGAGCTCCATCACGGTACTGACAGCGTTAGAAGTGACAAATGAGATTCTTGCAAATAACAATCAAAGCAACAGAAGAGCCTCTCTCTATCTCGAACTTCTCATCGACACAAAATAACAACCGAGAGATATTTTTCTCTCGCGATTCTCACCCATTTTTTTATATCTTGTACAAGTGTTGTGTGTTACGATCATATCGCCAAGAATAAATAAACCGTCCTGGAAATTGACCATCATTTTACTTATCTAGTACACAGACGGTCATGACGGTCATCGCTAGTACCGATGTTTCCACCGTCAAAACCGGCAGACATCACCCCGTCAGTGGCGATGTGTCCACAGCTTGAGCTTCATGATTTAGTTAATTGGATGTTCAGTTCTTATGTTAAACCTTTTTGAATATCAATACTGTAATAATGATAATGTTTATTAACCTATAGATATTGGGGTCAATTCTGACCCATGGCGCAACTTCAATGTACGCGATCTTTTTCATTTGTAAACCAATCGGGCTGAAATTTTCTGACCTTTTATATTTTGGGGAGTTCTTCATTTTTGCATAAACATATTTTTTTTAATCAGTTTAACCCTTATGTGTTCGACAAAAAAAAAGACACCTTTAAGTGATCGACAGGGTACCCGGATTCCCACCAAATTCAAATGATAACTCTGGCTATTATGCCGACTTGTTCCTGAAACGGCCATTCTGTAACAGGTTCACGTGGGGCCCAGAGTGGCCATGAACATATTTAGAAGGAAACCCTGGCAATATTCGAAATTCATGAAATTTCGCCAGTAGGCTATTTCTTAACGTTTAGTGGCCATTTTATGATTTTTCCTCGAACCTGTCATTCTGCAACAGGTTCCCGTGGGGCCTCGAGTGGCCATGGACATTTTTAGTAGAAAAACCTTGTAGTATGTGTATCAAAACTCATGAAATTGATCGCTAGTTGTGCGATAACTGTCATGTAAATCACTTTCACTTTTTTTAAAAACACTATTTAAAAAAAACTTTTTGAGCGTATAGTAGAACTCGCGTTTACTAGTGATAATTTTGAAAAAGTGCTTCAATATTTTATTTTTATTTTTTTAAGTGATCATATGAAGTGTTAATTTTAAATTCTCCTAGTGTCCCAATGTCATGTAAATGTTCATCAATGACAAGCCTAGCACATTACCTGAAATTTTTTGTTTTTTTTTCTCTGCACTTGCTTCTTATGCCGGCTGCCCAAATTAACTTTTACACACGTTTTTTCAAGAAAAGGCATATGGACATCAATGTCTATTCTATGTGGCAGCTCTGTAGAGCTTTATTTGGCAAAGATTAACTGCAGCGCCATCTCTGCGGCAAAATTTGATAACATGATAATGACAACAGACGACATATTACATACCGAAAAACTATGCCTGAGACGGCAACTCTATCAAGCTTCATTTGACAAACGTAGACTACAGCTCCATCTCTGCTGAAAGATATGGAACTAATATGATGTTATCAAAAGACGACAAATGACATTCAAAGAAACCTGGCAGAAAATAGAAATTCTATAGAGCGTCATTTAAATGTAAGATAGACTGGGGTGCCATCTCTGCGGAAAGATCATGAGCTAATATAATAATCTCACAAGACGACTAATGGCATACTGAAATTTTTTGCCGAAGACGACAACGCTGTAGAGCTTCATCTGGCTAATATATACCGCAGCGCCATCTCTGTGGCAATATCTGGAACTAATATGATAATGTCAAAAGACGCAAAAAAGGCATACTGAGAAACTTTGCCCAAGACGACAACTCTCTAGAGCTTCATTTGCCAAAGATAGACTGCAGCGCCATCTCTGTGTCATGATCTGGAACTAATATGATAATTTTAAAAGACGATAAATGACATACTGAGCAACTTTGCCCAAAATGGCAACTCTCTACAACTAGCCTGGAATGTTTTGTATGCAATTTGGTTCACACATCTAAATCAAAACCTCCTTCCCTTTGTAGCAGATTATCGGTGGCCAATGTAACTGGAACCAGGTTTGTTTACCACCAATGCATTTTTTAGACCATAAATTTTCAAATGGGTTACAAATATTGTGTCTAGGTTGAAAATTCATAATTTTAGAAAGGGTTGAAATCCGGGTCAATATTGACGCTAAAGTCTTATGTGTCAGTTTTAATACCCGAGGAAGGTTGGATAAGGTTGGTAAAATGACAACATAAAATAAAGTATTTTTTTAAATACACAGAGGTTAACACCTATTATGCTGAAAATAATTTGTCGTGCATATCGTTCTCACAGATAATTAGTGAGTGATTGATTTTCTTTACTCCCTTCATATCACATTCTCGGGCAGTCATGAAGGCTTTTGTCACAAATGGTCGAATGAGATCAACCTGTTTTTGAGTGACATAGTATTTGACCATCATTCGTGAGTTGTAATGATCATGAGAAGATGATGGTCATAGTCTTATAACCGTCATGAAAATGTACAGCACTGAACCCGACACGGAATAAAAAAAAAATCATCAACCATGTCATCCTTGTATTTGTTCCACAATTTGACTACATTTGATGGAAAACAAAGAAAAATGAAAGATATTTAGAGACTTGAGCTTCAACTGTAAGAGAATCTATCATTCTTTGGTTGGATGTAGTTTTCCTGGTGTATGGCCAAAATAGGAGAATTTGGCCGAAACCAGTGCACTTCCCCATTATATTTTTTCCATTCACTCTCATCAACGTCGATGAATGGACAGTGAACTGATATTCTATTGAATTGAGAACGGTCCGAACAATAACGATGAAGGAGTTTGCAAAATCAAACCCAGTCAAAATCGCATACGATAGGAAAATTGTTTTTCCAGAACCTAACCAATGTTACTCTGTTTCCACACAAGTCTTCCATAAGCCTCCGACATCATATACTTCATCTATAATAGGCTTCCCTTATTGGCACGCAGTTTCCTCCACTCAGGGCAAATCATAATGAATGAACCAATAATTTCTCTGTTATAAATAAATCATGACCGTAGTTCTCACCCATAAAAGCACAACGTAGTGTAACAGTAATTGAATAATTAACATCCACATCATCAACCGGCCGTAGAGTAAGCGTTCGTGCTAAACCATGTAGGGTTTCCTGGAAGCAAGCCGACTTGAAACTTCTTCGCTATTAATCACGGACTGATACCTTCCAGCCTACTCTCGGGGACACCGTCATCTTCCATAGCTCCATAGTCGGTGCTGTGCTGCGCTGTGGTAAGAAAATTAGAAGCATGAAGTATCAATTCCCACGGCGAGGCAAACTCTTGCTTCTAGTAACCACGCCACGCGGGAGGAACATGAGCGTTATCATCATCATCATCATCATCATCATCATCTCCACCACCGTCATCTTCATCATTAGAAGGAACCTTATCGCAGCACCAACGCTCCTTGCGGTGTTGGAAGCGTTCAGGACACTCAAAGTACTACTCATCGCAGACAATTCCGGTTGCTGTTCCCTGTTTGCCCTGCTCGATTGTCCTTTGCCGTTACTGCCGGGTCCATGTGTTAATTAAAAAGGAATTATGTCCGGCACTAATGACACTAATAAATAACCTTTCCCATACAGGAGCACACCTTTGCCTCGGGGTTGGCCAGCCCGGGTAGAAACCGCTCTGCTAATGTATATAAAAAAAGATGCTGGGAGTTATGAGCGTGACGTAGAAGATGAAAGATCATAACATTATTTCAGAATAACGATATTGATTTTTTTTTCTAGCTTATCCATATCAGTTTCCGGTATCATGGTCATAATTCTTAACGGTACCGGATATTCTACTGCTCGGGATGGTGTATCAGTAAAAGCATCATGTACTCATGTAGCCCTTTCATTACTGCTGTGATAATCAGAACTCCTAGTCGACCAGTGACGCAGCGAATTAAAAAGTCAAAGCGCAAAACCTATTTGTGAGAAATTATGAATCACAACAATTCCTGAAGCCATTTACAAATAACAACATTGAGACCGCATTCACAAATTGAGCCAGCGTTCACCTCCCCCTGCAACGCCACTGGTTAAAATGAGGGAAAGTTCCAATCCGATTGCCAGCGAGGTGGGATACACTTTCGTTCCAGGTTCCAGTTCATTTAACCGATCCCCTGTGGCGGATGGTGATGAGTGGGAATCCACAGGAGAAGCAGAAGTACTTCTTTATTAATCACCCGCGCATAACTGCAAATGAGCTCCGGCAGCGGTTTCCCATTCCTCGCCACCTTTTGGAAGCTATGTGGGGTGTGGGGTAAGTGGATCCCGTGTGAAGAGACCATCCTTTCTATCGACGGGAGCATGTTAAGTGGTTATAGAGAATCTTACCGTCATACTGTTCAGCAGGAAGGTGATGGTGGCACCCGGCTTCGAGGGTGGCGTCGAACAATTGGCCCGCAGGATGTCCCCCGGGTCGTACTTGGTGTGCTCGGTCCACAGGGTCGGCGGAGAGTGCGGTAGTTCTGTGGGGGAAAGATTGTAGGAAAGCGTGATTAGAATGGATATTGTTTTAATTGACTTTTTTTTGCTACGGAGAACACTTACAGGTGAATGTATTTGTAGCTGAAGTTAAGGTAGATTCGGTCGTACATTGGAAGAGTGCTCAATGTTTGATTTAAGTTTATTACTTGCTTCACAAGGTTAAAATACAAGCTTAATTCAAGATAGCGTATGTGTTTCTTATGTCAGCCTTATATGCAGTGGACGGTTACATTAAAGCCTGTCCACGTTAAATATCAAACCCAAAATAATAGCAGCAAAACAAATCTACACATAATCAAAGAAAAACCGATTGTTTATTTCACAATAATAGAGTTATATCCACATTAGAAACAGTTGATTAAGATTGTTTGAATGTAGCCCCGCCTGACTACTTACTGGACACTGTAAAGAGAGCAAGCGAAGAAACTGTGTGCCAGTAGGATGGGAATGGATGAGCAGTAACCCACAGCTGTTTTGAGTTTTTGTCCATCCTACACCAACCAGTGTTGGGGAGCACCAACCAAAATCGAAGGCGGAGGTACATACTACACATTTTATTCTAACGAAAACTTAACGGCTTAAACACACATTAACTTAACTTAAACACATAATTGAAATTTAATTTTCTACCCCGCGCGGCCTCCACGCACGATCGGTGGTCTCTCGTTAATCTGTTGATATCTGCCTTTTTTCTAATCTTTTGGGTTGTTGGGTGGCTGGTGGCGCGCGGGGGGTTTTTTCCGCCCGTGTCAGGGGGTGCCCCGGTGGTGGTCACCGTTTTTTTTGTCGCTGGGGGGGGTGGCGGCGGCTTCGTTGACGATGAGTGGACAACCCGAGCTGGTAAATCTCACGCCCATCATGTGACGACGAAAAAACAGGCCATCTCACTGTCACGAGAAGAAATGAACTATCATGAGCTTTCTTGTCAATCTCACACCATCATGCAGTCATGAGATTTTTTCGTATACGATTTTGTTTCACAAATTTCTAAATAATTTACTTGAAATTAGCCAAGCAATAAAATGTTATCGATAGAGTGGAAATTTTAGTTCGAGTTTTGTGATGAAACTTACAATTATATCAATTAATGTGCTTGTAATAGCAATGACCGAAACACTGTCACGTGCTGTCATGACGAAAATATCGATGAGATTTAGAAAAAAATCTTCGTCATCATTTTTTTGCCCGATGAGATTTTCAGACGTAATTCGGTAAAAATCGTTGGTCATTTTTCATTGAAAATTACATTTGCCAGCCCTGATCCACACACAATTCAAGCGCTCTCCATCGGCTTTATCGGTGACCCATATTCTGCTAAGTATGGTGTTTCTGCAAAGTAGGTCACAATTGTGCATCGCAAGTACGTGGATATAGTCAGACGAGGCTACATTCAAACAAATATGTTAATCCTTCTTTCTGTAAAATTCTCGAACTTTCTGTGGTACACCCGCCAGCAGGTTCCGTACGGTAACCTCAGATACGCCCACCGTGACGATTCTCCACCTTCTCTTGAAATCATCAGTACCATTCGGTTTCTTCTTAAAGGGTGTCCACGATGAAATTGCCACACTATGAAATTGCTCTAACTTTTTAACCGTTGGGTAGAATTTAATGAAAATTTAGGTGGATTTGGTTCTTAGTGCATTATTTACATCCTGCACGTTTTAAAGTCCTGTGATCAAAACTCGCGGAAATGGAGTCGAAAGAACAGCTCGTGCGTGATAAAATCTTGCGCATCCATCACGAGAACAAGGATCTCTCGCATCGTTCCATCGCTAAAACGTTGGAAATCGCGAATTCCACGGTGTCGCGAGTGATTAAGCGGTTCGAGGAACGGTTGACCACCGATCGGAAGCCCAGAAGTGAAGGAAAAGGTATTCCGTACAACACCAAAAATCACAACCGCGTAGTTGGGGCCTTCAACCGAAATCCGAACGCCTCCGTTCGGGATGTGGCTAAGAAGCTGCACCTAAGCCGAAGTTTTGTCCAGAAGGCCAAAACTAAGGCTGGGCTTCGAACGTTCAAGGTACAAAAGGCCCCTAATCGCGACGAGAAGCAGAACAAGTCCGCCAAAACCCGTGCCAGGAACTTGTACCTCAACATGCTGACGAAAGTTGAATGCTGCATCATGGACGACGAAACATATGCGAAGGCCGACTTCAAACAGATCCCCGGCAACATGTTTTTCACGGCCAAGGATAAGTTCAGCGTTCCGGAGCATGTCCGCACTCAGAAGATGTCCAAATTTGCGAAGAAATTCCTGGTTTGGCAAGCCATCTGCACGTGCGGGAAGCGAAGTGCACCTTTCGTGACCCAGGACACGATGAACGGACAGGTGTACATAAAAGAGTGCCTCCAGAAGCGGCTGCTTCCTCTCCTGAAGGCCCACAACGTCCCAACAATCTTCTGGCCGGATTTGGCCTCATGCCACTACTCCAAGGACGTGCTGAAGTGGTATGCGGACAATAAGGTCAATTTCGTGCCGAAAATGTTCAACCCTCCCAACACTCCGGAGCTCCGCCCCATCGAGAAGTACTGGGCGATTATGAAGCAGCACCTTCTTAAACGACCTAAGGTAGTGAAGACAGTCGAGGAACTGAAGAAAGTATGGGTTTACATGCAAAAAACGGTTGATTCACAGGTTGTGCAGAATCTTATGGCCGGGGTTAAGGCCAAGGTGCGGGCATTTGCGTATGGACTGTAAATAAAATACGAGTAAAATGGTAAAATGAAGTTTAATAGTTATTTCTCAATCCCTGAAAATTTGATGGCAATCGGATGAAAACTCGAATTTTGCGAATCAATTTTGTGTGTGGCAATTTCATCGTGGACACCCTTTAGTTTCGAAGAAACCAAATTCATATTACTGAAGCAGCACGATCTGAATCGAACATAAATTTATTGTCAATCTCTCCACAGCTTCAACCTACTGAACAGCTATTTCGCTAATGATTTTTGCTTTCTCTTATTCTGCACTTTGCCATTCCACGCAATCGTTCCACAATCTTTTTTTTTTTTTTGATTCAATGACAATGAACAAGGAAGAAACTCAAGTTCATCTTGCCATATCACAGAGAGTGAAAAGTTCATTAACAAAAAATGTTTGTTTAAAAAAGAAAGTTGATTTATATTGGTATAATTACACTACTTAAAAAAAAATCGAAGGATCTACCGTCATCCTCATCATTTCAGAATGTGAACAATTATAGCTCAAGCAATTCGCCGTCTCTTTTCCTCTTTCACTGTGTTAATTGATTCCAAATTTGATGTCTCAGCCGTTAAACATTGCAACAGCAGGAGAACGAAAGACAGGCTATATTCATTGATGCAAATTGGTTTATTTTCTGAAAAGTACGAACATAGGAAACACGCACTGATAATACTCCCCACATTTTGGTAGGTTCTACCAACATTGGTAAAAAATGGGTAAACATAGTTTGAGGTGACAAAATGACGAAAGAACAAAATCGGCATAAATCCGATAGATGTTGTTCATTTGTCAATTTGTCATTCCATCTCGGTTTACTTATTTTTGGGTCGTTTAAGTTTTAACGAATCTCGGTATATTCTACCCAAATTTGGTAGTTTTTCAATATCGTGAATAGTTACGTTGACCTCGGCTTTTTTCACTAAAGATGGCTCACGGAAAGTAAAAAGAAGGTAAATAAGGAGTGTATCGAAAATAAGCTATCCACAAACTTTCATTCAAAATATGTTGAAAACCGATATTTTATTCATACAAAAAATTGATCCTTTATTGCACGAGGTTAAACTTGAACATAATGAAGACCGGATGAAATTTAAGTTATTCCTTCACGAATTTTCGAACTTTGGATCGAATGCTCTTCATCAAGTTCCGGACAAGTGTTGCATCGCATTTTTTGGACGCTTGAGCCAAATTTTTATGAACTCCTGCATGTTCCCAGCTGCCTTACCAGTCTTCTTGAAGACCCTCTTCACGATTGCCCAGTAACGTTCGATGGGTCGAAGCTGAGGGCAATTTGGTGGATTGATATTTTTCTCAACGAAATCTATACCCTTTCCCGCAAGCCAATTGAGAGTGGTTTTGGCATAGTGAGCCGACGCTAAATCCGGCCAAAACAGTGGAAGTGTACTATGCTTCTTATATAAAGGCAACAATCTCTTCTGGAGACACTCAGATCGATAGATTTCCGCATTTATAGTTCCGGTAGTGTAAAAACTGGTTGACTTCAAACCACAGGAACATATTGCTTGCCATACCAGTACCTTTCGACCGAATTTCTCCACTTGAATCGACCTGTCCACATCGCTCACATCCTCCCCAACGACGGCAGTAAAGTATTGTGGACCTGGAAGGGTTTTTGATTCCTCCATAGGTCTCATCGTCCATCAAAACGCATGCATCCGGACGCTGCAAAAGACGCGAATACAATCTCCGGGCCCTTGTTGCTGCTCGCTTATTCTGTTCTGCACTTTGTTTCGAGATTTTCTGCTTCTTGTAGGTCTTCAGGTGGTTTCGCCTCTTGATACGCTGGATCATTCCGACACTCGTTCCTGCTTTTTTGGACAAATGACGTATTGACATTGATTTGTTCTTCATGATTAGAGATACCACTTTCTGCTCCAGTTTCGGGTTGGAAGAACCGGGTTTTCTGCCTCCTCCTGGTAGCTCATCCAAAGAATAGTGTTCCCCAAACTTATTAATGATGGTTTTAACACTCGCATGATGAATTCCAAACCGCTTCGCCAATTTTCGCATAGTAATACCCTTCTCACTTAGCCATGTGTCCAGAACCTTAATTTTCACTTCCTTTTCAATACGCGACATTTTGAAAACGCAGAATTTGAACCGCACAAACAAGTAAACAAAAGAAAGCTGACAGTCAAACGCACAGCATGCAGTGTTCAGAGCATAAAAAACCTTCACAAATACATGCGTACAACGCAAATGTATGTGGATAGCTTATATTCGATACACTCCTTAATTATAATTTAGTAATGATACTTTGTTTATTTGTTCCCAAGCAGGTAACGTTTTAGCTGCAATATACAGTGAAACAACTGTGCACTTTCGGGCTTCGTTTTGGGCGAGATCAGTACAAGGGAGATGAACGTATTGTGGATATTTACATCTTTAATTTCTTCCGCTGGATCACACGGAGAACGATGATCGAGTTAAATTGATGGAGCTTGCGGTTTCGAAATAGGTGTTAGATATATACATTCAAGTTAAAATTTAAAAAAAAAACAAATATTTTCTGGTAAAAACTGCAATGAATTAAGAATTTCTAAGATACGTCAATTCGCAGTGACGTACACTCAGAAAAAAATCTAAACTAAATAGTTTAAAGTTCACACTAAATCGATATTCGCCTGGTTGACGCATAGCTTCGTATAAACGGTAACTATTCTTGCTTAGTATAAACTTTTAATATAAGGCGCGTAGTATATAATGTTGAAATATATGTGCGTATGTTTGATGGAGATTTAAAAATAAGAATAAGATTTTTTCCCGCCCCAGATTTATTTTCATTTTCCTAACATCTAACCTTCAAAATATTGACATGCAAAATTCTTCTGTGATTTAAAACTGATTTACTGGATTAATCAGATTGATTATATTTTTGGGTTGGACATTTATGGATCTTTGGCATATAATAACTTGTGTATACCACATGCAGACAAAGAGTATAATGAATGTTACGGGTTGAAATAACCAATGTGATCCAATTGTAACTCTATCGCTCTATTTCGTGTCATATGACGTACTGCCTGGTAAAAAAAAGATCCGATTTACTGCCATCGATTAATGCGAACATCGAAAGCTTTTGATGGTGAATTCAGAGCTCTCTTTTGAATGCGATGAAATTGATGGCAAAACTCAGAAAAAAAAATCGCACAGAACACAACTAGCGGTTTGTTTACGAGCATTGATGAAATGTTGACTATTTAGAATGACAACATGATCGCGCTTAAGGAGGGAAAATAATACAATATGCAGAACACTCTCACAAAACTTGGGCTAAGTTTAAACTATATCGGTCAATAGCATAGTTTTTATACTATGCTACTTGTAAACACAGTGAATGATAAAAATGATTACTTTTTAAACTATCGACGATTAGAAAAATCTCTGAGTGTACATCAGAAGACAAGGAAATGAATACCAGTGAACATATTTGCACTGAAATGTATTTCGAAGTGATTTTCAAAATAGAAATTTTAAAGTTTTCAACTCTGATTACCGCTTAACTAGAGCCCAGTACTTCTCTACTGAGCGAAGTTCTGGACAGTTTGGTGGATTGGCTGTTTTTGGCACGTACTTGACCTCTTACGTACCTTATTCCATTCCAGGACGGATTTCGCATAGTGACAAGAGGCCAAATCAGGCCAAACAGAGCTAGAGAGTCGGAGCTTCTGATAAACGGTAGCGACCGCTTTTGCAGACATGCTTCCTCGTACACATCCTTATTGATAGTGCTGGTTGAGACGAAACTTTTAGATTTTCGACCACAACTACACATGGCCTGCCAAATCAAATACTTTTTCGGGAATTTGGACACCTTCTTTGTCCGGAAATGCTTGGCAACGGCGTTCCTTTGCATTGCGGTGTAAAAAGCCAGACCCGGAAGCTGTTTAAAGTCTTCGAGTACGTATGTTTCGTCGTCCATTATGATACAGGAAAATGTTTGCAAAAAATTGGTGTAAAGCTCTTTGGCAGGCGGTTTGGCGGGGAATTTTTGTTTTTTTTCGGTGTGGCCCCCTTTTTTTTTTTTGGGCGGTCTGTCCTTGCGTCTGTTTTTTTTTTTGGGGGTGTGGTTTTTTCTTCTCTTCTGTGCGGTCATTTTGATAGAGAGGGGGTTTTTCTCACCTCCCCTTGCGCTGAACTGGCCGGCTTGACGTGCCGCAAGGGCTCAGTAGGGATCAAGACCCGAAGCTAAGAGTCAGTTCCATTGTGGTTATATCACATTTATTAGCAGAGCAGCACATCGAAATTTTAGGTTCATTATTCTTTATATGCTATACAATTTCAGATCATCCATGGATATCCCAAATTTGTAAAATAATCTCAAATCAATTTTTTTTTCTGGTGGCCATGATACATTATCTAAGCTTTCAGGTTCATGGTGGATGTGCGGGTCCGTATACAATTGCAGCAGGACCACAATCTGCAGACACGTAAATACAAATGAAATTATTATCGTTTTATATTATAACATCCATTCACTACATTTTGTATGCTTTTTTATAAGTCATTTTCAGCTTCACATTTATGCATCCTTGTCAGTTATAGCTCATCTAACCTACATTATGTATTTGAAAAGATAGGAAGGTTTTGATTGTTTTTTTTAGAAAGGATCATATTCGAAAAATTCTACTTAAAACAGCACTTTCCTTCTTCATCAGAAATATATATTAATTCAAAACCTAACAGTTTACAATCATTCATTTCCTATTTCACAGACATGAGGAATCATTTATGGGTGTACAAGAGCTATAGAAAAATTCAATTTCCTAATTTTTTATTTTAGTTTTATTAAGATTCAGTTTTTAGATTCATACTCATCTGAAATTTATTTCGCCTTATTATTAGCTGTCTTCAGTTTTTCTAATATTATTATGACATTAATACACATCTAATTTTTATTTTCAGTAACATACCAGTAGATGTCATATATATCTTGTACCTACGCTTATTATGTTCTCTGACTATTATTGTGAAAACAAATTCTAATCTTAGTAGATCTTATTTCAATAGAAACTGCAACAGTCTTTCGATGAGTGGATGGTCAGATTAGTTACGGATATATGTATTCTACTATAGTTTACTGGCTTGCTGGTATTATTATTTTATATTTTAACGTCAGTTTATTATTTTATGTTGTGATATTAAATGATGTGACATAATTGCATTTAAATTCATTTCATTAAAATCGCTATTTCAGATGAGACTCACTACATAAATTATTACAAGGAAACGGAACAGCACATCGAAATTTTAGGTTTACTATTCTATTGCTATATAATTTCAGATTATACATGGATATTCCAAGTTTGATGAGATAATTTTAAATCAATTTTTTTCTCGCAGCTACATTGTCTAAACTTTCAGGTCCACAAATGGAATTGTTATTATCATTCTTATATTCATTCACTATATTATTTGTCATTATAATATTCATTCGCTATATTTATTATAATTATAATATTAATTCACTATATTTTATACATTACTATATGACATTAAATATATATTGGGAAGGGAGGGAGCACCAGGGTATCACTCAAGCTAGAATTGGACAATGGAGTGGTATGACAACCGGCGTCTAGGAGGGAACAAACAGTATCATTTTCTTTATCCTACCGATTCGATTGTGGTGCTGTGAATTCTACTCCAACAATTTCAGTGAGAGTGACGCGCCCTTCTTAACAAGCCATCCCGTAGAAAGCTTAATGAGTATTGCGAATTGGGTTATTCGATTTGTTGGATCGTATCGTTGGAAGGAGATTCTTATGTTCCCGCGGGTTTCGCGTAAGTGTCTCTGCTTACGGGTCCGCCCCACCGTTTTTGGCCCTTCATACAGCGTTACTGTGAATGCAAATCGGTAACTCAATTTGATCTTGCTATTAAGGGCAAAGTCAGTCGCGCGCCCGTTTAGGAGGTCGCGCGTTGTTTTGCAATTTTAAACATATTTGATTATTTTTTTTGAAATTTCATTTCCACTCGTTGGTGCTAAACTAATTGAAGCACAATTTTTGGGAACAAACCATGTTGATAAATCTTGTAGTTATTACATGAGTCCGCTTCTACTGAAAAAAATTACAAAAAATATAAGACATTGCCTCAATTTTCAAGTGCCCAGCTCCGTATTGTTCATTTTTTTGGAAATTGAAAACGGTGCATCGATAGCAAACTCTTCAAGGAACAATTTGGCTACAACATATTTTTATATATTATTCACAATTATTAGCGAATGTGATTACAAGCCGAAGTCAAATTAGCATTTTATTTCATAAAATTAGCCTTCTATGTGGAAAGAAAACACGAGACGATGCATAGATCCAGGCTTATTGACAAAAATGAACAAAATGAATTTTCTAACTAATCCACTGTGCAGTGCTTAGCCAAACAATATTTCAACCGAAAACATTCAATTTCTAGGCAAAATTTTATTATATTCAGAATTTGATAAAAGAAATACATACGTTTCCTACAACAAGCTAAATTTATTCAAAAGTTCTAAAGTTTAACTCGTTCGAATGTCTCCAATGTAGTCAAGCGAACTTCATATAAGCATGATTTTAGTTATTTTTTGTTTCTTCTTGCGTATGACAGAAATCGGTTCTTTACAGATGCTGGCCAGATCTCCAGGGATTATCCGGAACATCCTGGACACTGCATATATGCATCATATAAACTATTTTACATGGTTTTCAATTCTCTTGAAGTTTTAGATGCCCAAATAGAGATGTCGTATGACCTTTCTTGTGGTGTAATATTTACTATTCATTGAAACAATAGAATATAATTAATATGATTCTGCCACGATCGGGCCAGATCAAATAATTGTTGAAGGTTGAAACAATATACAATAAGCGAAATAACATTCAAACGGCAAAGACCCACTCTGAACATCGAAGTTAACTCAACTCTGTTCCTGCATTCATCCCTTGGCATCCGTTTGTATGTAGAAGTGCGCATGAAAACATGATGCTCTTGCACCCGGGATTACTCGAAATTCATATGCAAAACTGTGTTATATTTTTACATCAAAAGATTGCCAAGAAAATTTGCAATCTTATGGTACCAATAAAAGTACATAAAACAAGATTTCATAGCATACTTTTTGGATTTCCAAAACAACCTAAAACGTTCCACGCTATGGGAGCTGCGAGCCGTGGGAGGTGGAGGACGAAAAAAAAATTATAACCAACAGCAACAGCAGTCTGTTCATTTCGTTTAGGAAGAATTGTACATCGAAGAGGGTTATTTTGAAACGCCGATAACGTGGCATCTGTATATTTCAGAATGAGGAAGTGCGGGGAAGATGTTTGTTCAATTGATACAATTTATTCTTTTTTTCAAATCATTAGTCTGATTATTGAACCTGATTATTTCAAAACTGGCTAACATTTTAGTTAAAATCGTTTGAACTTTATGCATCGTTCTATATTCCATAAGCAACGAGTCACTTGTTGAATTCAAGTGGATATTTCATATGTTGGAAAAATCATCACAAATTTCGACGTTAGGAAAACATCAGCCTCTGCATAAGATTTAAAACAAATCTTTGTTTTTTTTTCCTGTAACCAAAATTTGTATTGTATTGGCCAGATGATGTATCAATTTCAGGAAAATTTGCAGACTATTTTCATCGACCACCTAACTAACTAACTAACTTGAAGTTAGTTAATCCATATCAGAACCGTTTCACCCATATTTCAAATAAAATGAATAATTGTAGGTATATTACAGATCAGAATGTTCAAGTGTTTTTACGAAAAGTTGTCTAAGTATTAAGTATATTTTGAGAAAATTAAAACAAATGGTCTGACGACATTTTAATGTGCCTGGCAATTTTTTTAAATAAAGTGTTCTTAACCATTTGGAATGTTCTCAAAAATTGATAAAAAAAAAATAAAATTAATAATATAATAATATGATTCAATCAAATTATAAACACATAACTTTCAATTTGAAAAACACATGACATAGTCATTTCAAACAAATATATATATTTTCAGTAAAATTGCTCAATTTTTTTTAAATATTTCTCTTAGATTTTTGGAATATTTTGAGAAAGTTTAAATAAATCGTTCAAAAACCTGGTTCATATTAAATAATATAATCGCCATCATTTTAAATATTACTACCTACTAAAAATAGGCAGTTTTTCGTAAGCTTCAGGATAATATCAAGTGTTTTTCAACTGACGAATTTTTTTGGACGAACACGTTATAAGTCAAAACATTAAAGTATTTATGAATAATTTTCTTAGTTTAAAGCCATTCTAAGAAATCTTTAAAAAAAATATTTTGACAAATTAAAAATATCTGACATAGATTTGTTGATTGCTGTATTGTAAGTCTAAAAGTTCAAGTTATGTTTATTTTCTTTGTGAAAAATATATTTAAAAAAAAAATTGAAAGAATCATCTGACGTCATTTTGATACGCCTGATAATTTACGAAAATAATCAAGTACATATGAAATAATTTGAAAAAAATTCCCTTAGTATTCTCAAGTAAATTTGTGAATACGTAAGTCAAATTTATAAACTTGAAACAGTTAAAGTAAATTGATATATTTTCAAATTGAGGAAATCTTCTGATGGCATTTTGATTTGCCTAGTGATTTTCGAAAATATTCAAATGCATATAACATAATTTAGAAATAATTGCCTTATTTAAAGCTGGTAAATACATATCCTAAATAAAGATGATCAAGCATTTTCTATGAATTATTTTTTAGGTTTTATGAATATTTAACGGAATCTGAAACCTTTTGAGATACCTGGTGAATCAATGCAATAATTACACATACAAAATACAAAATAAGTTTGAATAAAATAGCTTACGAAAAATTTTATTCTCAAATTATTCTTGTATTTGTGTAAACAATTCTTACCACAAAAGTTCAACTCAGTACACGCAAAAGTTCCACGCCGCAAAAAAAAAAAAAAACAATTTTTATTATTTTGGAATGATTTGCAAAAATTTCACGAAACTATATTAAGGCATTTTGATGATAAACTATCAAATATTATAGAATTCCAATAGACATGGATGTTAAGTTAAAAAACAAGCTTAATACATTCTAATTGGAAAAAACCGTGACTTATATTTTCTATACTTTTTTATGAAGATAATTATAATGTTCAAGATTTTCATGATATTCTAAGAAAGTCCGAACAAATAATTTGGTGACATTTTTATGTATGTGTAAATTTTCCACTACAATTTAATACGGCATAATTTTGTACAAGTGTTTATATATTGTAAGTTTTATGTTTATCTAATTTGACGATTTCTGGTTAATATATTGGGTGTCAAAACATTCAAGAATTTTTATGAATATTTTTTTTAAGTTATCAAATATCCTAAGAAAATTTAAGGAAATCATCTAACGCCATTTTGATACGCCTGACAATTCTCTAAAACAATGAAACGAGTTTGACATGATTTGAAATAAGCTGTATTAGTTATTTCTTGTTGATAAATTGTACGTCAAAAATTAAGTATGTTAAGTATAAAAGATTTGGTATAGTCATTGTAGATAAATATTTATTTTGGATATATGTACAGAGAATTTTATTTTGATTTGGCTTGAGAATTTCTGATAAAATTTAGTTTTGATTTTTTTTTAAATAGCTGGCTTACCCATTTCCAATAAATGTAGTTTTAATCAAAACGATTGAGTTTATCATATAATAATATGTTTTATAATTATTCAGAGGATATTTGCACAAATCAATCAGAATAATTTTACTGTAGCTGGGACTTTGAAAAAATACGCCCATTTTGAGGAATTTGTTAAAAATTCATTCAGGACATTCGGAAAAATTAAAAATATTGCTCAAAATGATACTTGAATAGAGTATCACAGTATCATTGAGTCAAAAATCTCAAGACAAATTTTTTTCGAAAATTTTCTTCATCATCATATGATTTGCTTATATTTAACAGAATGATCTGGAATACTATGAAAGTCATTCAAAAAAAAATTAGCTAACTAGTTAACTGAAAAATAAAATGAAAACATATTTATTCCTTCAGAAAATCACTAGGAACATCATATTTTCATTAGATGATTAGTTTTCATAAGAAAATTATTCATAAAAATACATTAACATTACCTCCCACTATATTTACCTGATATAGCTCAGGCAGATATTTTCAAAATTTGGTCAAATGTATTTGTTCACATTAGAAAATCCCAGGTTGATGTGCCTGTTGAATGTTACAGGAAAAAAAAAACAATGATTTGTTTTAAATCTTATGCAGAGGCTGATGTTTTCCTAAGGTCGAAATTTGTGATGATTTTTCCAACATATGATATATCCACTTGAATTCAACAAGTGACTCGTTGCTTATGGAATATAGAACGATGCATAAAGTTTAAACGATTTTAACTAAAATGTTAGCCAGTTTTGAAATAATCAGGTTCAATAATCAGACTAATGATTTGAAAAAAAGAATAAATTGTATCAATTGAACAAACATCTTCCCCGCACTTCCTCATTCTGAAATATACAGATGCCACGTTATCGGCGTTTCAAAATAACCCTCTTCGATGTACAATTCTTCCTAAACGAAATGAACAGACTGCTGTTGCTGTTGGTTATAATTTTTTTTTCGTCCTCCACCTCCCACGGCTCGCAGCTCCCATAGCGTGGAACGTTTTAGGTTGTTTTGGAAATCCAAAAAGTATGCTATGAAATCTTGTTTTATGTACTTTTATTGGTACCATAAGATTGCAAATTTTCTTGGCAATCTTTTGATGTAAAAATATAATACAGTTTTGCATATGAATTTCGAGTAATCCCGGGTGCAAGAGCATCATGTTTTCATGCGCACTTCTACATACAAACGGATGCCAAGGGATGAATGCAGGAACAGAGTTGAGTTCACTTCGATGTTCAGAGTGGGTCTGTGCCATTTTGCCGTTTGAGTGTTTCTTTTTTTTTTTTTATTCTTTATTTTAGGTCGGCTTATTTACACGGAGGGACAAGACGAGGAGGGAACCCCCACAAGGCCCTACAATGAGATAAAAGGGGACCGTCTTTCTTTCCGAGGAAGGGGGGTGTGTGTTTGAAAAACACGGAGGGGGGACCGGGGGGGGGTAGGGCACGCCCGCTTGAGTGTTTCTGATACGTTAAATATTATTCAGCTATTATTTTCCTCGCTACGAATGGAGGATATCAAAATAATTTTATTCTATTTAGTCTATGAAAATGTGATTTATATTCATATACTTATATTTAGTTTCATATCCATTTCCCTATGAAATAAAAACTGCTGGATTCACGTTCTTGAAAAAAAATATGTAACAATATAAGGAATCTTGTTGTACTTTGATCAGAATATAATGAATATTCTGGAAATATTTGACTTTATATGAACAAGATTCATTTGAGCTTAGTAATAGGAGAATGTCAGCGGTGATTTTATTTGCCAATATGAGAATAAGATTTGTAAAGTACCGGAGAACAAATTGGAATATTTTAGAGAAGATCTCTTCTGAGAATCTTTTTACATCATTCTTAGTTTTGGTTATGATAACAATACTTCTCTAGCAAAATATATCAACAAAAAAAAATTATAAAATGTTCATTAT